>JBBPBX010087189.1:4585-14753 GCA_038048925.1 Garcialebias charrua
ATATATATATATATATTTTATCATTCAACTATGTTCGTTTTTGCAAACAAAATGATAAATTAATGAAAATTCCTTTCAAACTGAATTTAAAAAAAAAACCGCTTTTCTCTCTGAAAAATCCGACTACAAGCGAATGCAACATTTGTGACGTAGGAAAGAACGTCTTTAGAACGCCCCATATAAATATTCATGGCGAACAAGAAATAAAACAACAAAATTATCAATCTAAGTTAAGATTTGAGCTATTTGTCTTTAGTTTTGGAAGCAGGAAGTTAGATGAGCAGAAACAGCAGGTTCTAATTTAGATCTGCACCCGTATGTATTTGACTCTTACCTGTTCAGGAACAGGGAGCTCAGTCCGAGGGGGGGCAGCTTTATTTATTCCATTTTTGACGAAGGTCTTACATCTTTTGGGAAAGTGAAAAGGCTCACTTGTTCACTGATGATATTAGAACACCCAAATGTGACACACCGAACCAGCATTTTTTTAAGTCTTACCAAAAAAAGGCGATCTGGCAGAGAATGAATATGCGTTAATGGCAGACGAAGACTGAAGATCCTGCTTCCTACGTCCCAAATGTTGCATTCGCTTGTAGTCAGAGTTTTCAGAGATAAAAGCTGTTTTTAATTTCAGACTCAGTTTGGAAGGAATTTTCATTATTTTATCATTTTGTTTGCAAAAAATGAACATAGTTGAATGATAAAATATATATATCTTCTATCATTTCATGCAAATTTGTAAGATGATGTCAGCGGACCTTTAAAAGGATGAATAAAACCAGCATTCTGCTGTGAGTTGGTTGATAAATGATGAGGCCCCTGCATGGTGGGGCTCCAGGCAGCATCTTTACCTGCCAAGACTTTGCTCTGCAGGAACTGAACTTTCAGAGGTTTGGACCTTTAAACAGTACAGTTTTATTTTGCTATTTCTATTACTGATCCTCACATTCTGATGATGCATTCTGTATAAAAATCATACAAACTGTTATATTTTGTTCTGAACGTTCATGGTCTGACAGAACTTGACTCAGTGGTGGTGCGGTGCTGTAAGCTTCACTTGTTTTGTCCATCTCTCCTCCCTCAGAGACTGAAATCCTGAACCGAGAGGCCAGCGAGCGGTTCGCAGCCGGCTACATCCAGTGCATGCACGAGGTCCACATGTTCGTGTCCAGCTGTCCGGGCATCGATGCGGCGGTGGCGGCCGAGCTCCTCAACCACCTGCTGGAGAGCATGCCCCTGAACGAGGACCACCTCCAGGACGTGCTGATGGAGCTCATCGCGGACTCTTCAGTAAGCAGCGGCGTCGCCCCGGCCTCTCGGGGAGGGGGGAGCCCGTCCGGAGGGGAGACCTCCGCCCTGTCCCCGGCCCTCTCCACCGTGTCCAGCGAGGACTTGTGCTCGGACCTGGAGGAGACCGACAGCGAGCACAACCAGAGCTCCACGGAGGGAGCAGAGAACCGGGAGGCTCTGAGCGCCCTCACCTTCCCTCGGTTCATGTGGAGACCTTGGTAGGTCTGAGACGCAGCCGGGAGCCGCTGGAACTGGACCTGCGGGTTTTCTTTCATCTGACAGCTCGCCGAGCCTCTTTGAGGAGGAGAACCTCCCACCACGCAGCACATCTGAACCGTTTATCCAGTTAGGAACTCCGGTAACTTACACTGATCATCGTCAGAGTCTCCAGACTTCATTCTCATTCCAGTTTTGTCTATTCGGCTTTGACAAAAGCTTTGGTGCATGTTTTGGGAACGTGATTTTCTCATCAGGAACCACCATGAACAAGTGTTTATTTTTCATTTTTAAATGTAAAAAATTCACCTGAAATACGAGAAAATTTTATTTTTATGTTTAAAACCAGATGAGAAGGAATCCAAAAGTAGATTCATTGTCATTTAGTATTTATGATAATGAAGCAGTAACTGTTTTCCTTTTTTTTTTTTTAAATAAGGACCCGTAAAATCACATTTTGACACTGGGAAGTGTTGGCATATAGATAAAGGGCTATTTCACAGAATTTGGGGTATTTTGGAGCACTTCTCTGGTTAAAATTTTAAAATATTGTTACCTTTTAAACCTGCTCTAAATAAGTCAGCACTGATTGCAAATATGTTAAAACAGTTTGTGATTGAAAAATCCATGAAGTTAAAATGAGTAAGATCATGTCAATGCTCTTTTGGCACCACCGTGGATCAGGTGCAATAAATAAAAAATGCAATAAAGGTT
This sequence comes from Garcialebias charrua, assembly GCA_038048925.1. Taxonomy (NCBI): domain Eukaryota; kingdom Metazoa; phylum Chordata; class Actinopteri; order Cyprinodontiformes; family Rivulidae; genus Garcialebias; species Garcialebias charrua. The sequence continues at coordinate 6,806 of JBBPBX010087189.1, forward strand.
TTATAATTCACAGTTTGTGCTTTAAAGTTTCTGTTTCTAGTAAAGGACAATGTGGTCAAGGTTTAAACATCTTAATTTTTTGCATATTTCACCAGATTTGCCTTTAAGAACATTGGCTGTAATGAGTAAAATACAGAGACACAAACTGTCATTTTATCGTTAGTGTAATATTATTCAGTCCAGGTCTGAAAAGTAAAACTGTTTCAGAACGTGTACTAAAGTTGATCAGGTGTGGTCCAAATTCCAAACATTCTGTTAAATAGCTTATTTTTTCTTTATTTTTTATGGATCTTTGTCTCACTCTCGGCTTGATGACTTTCTGTGCCAAAATATGAGAAAATGGGTCAACGTTAGCTTGTGTTTTCCATTTATTTCAATGTTTTAATATGCTAATAATGAAAAAAATCAAACCAATTTAAAATATATTCTCATTTGTGTGACAAAACATAAAAAACTAGTTTTTAAAAATACAATACAATACAACTTTATTTCTAAAGCACTTTAAAAAAACAACATTGTTGGCCCAAGTGCTGTACACTGATAAAAACACATAAAAGCCAACATAGAAACAATACAATCCGTTGAAACGGTTAAATAATTGTTAAAATCGAAAAAACTACACACAACAAGCAGATAAATGTGTTTTAAGAGATTTATAAACAGGAAGTGAGTCTGACGTGCAAATGCAGCTCATTCCACAGTTCAGGGACAGCGATTGAAAATACTTGGCCACCTCTCAGCCTCCTCTTTGATTTTGGAATGACCAACAGGAATTTATCTGCGAGAGCGTGAGGGAATTTACAGCTGAAGCAGGTCAGATACTGTAGAGCGAGGCTACAAAAGATATTTAAAAACAAAATCACCTTAAACCTTACCTCTCGTTTTCTGGTGCCAGTTAAAGGTGAGCAGCATCATTCTGAACCAGCTGAAGTCGAGTCAGCAATGACTGGCTCAGCCTGACGTAAAGTGAATTACAGTAGTCTAAATGAGTTATAATAAAAGTATGGATTGAAATCTCAAAATGATGCTGTGAAATAAATGGTTTGACCTTGGCCAGTTGTCGCAAGTGATAAAAACTGGACTTGATCACTGATTTAATCTGTGCATCTAGTTTAAAACCATTGTCCAACCTCATACCCATACTAGTTGCTGTCTGAGTCAGATGTTGTGTTAAAGGATCCAGACCAGCATGGACTTTGGAACCATCACTGGCTTAAACAACAAGACCTCGGGTGTTTTGCTCATTAACATGTAAAAAATTCTGTATCATCCATGCTCTGACTTCTGCAATACATTCCAGGAGTTGGTTCACAGAGTATTGCTTTTCTTGTCTTAATGTAACACAAATTTGGCAGTCATCAGCATAAAAATGGAAAATGACACCATGTTTTCAGAGAATAGATCCTAGAGGGAGTAAATGAAAAAAAAAGTGGGCCAAGTATAGAGCTCTGAGGTACTCCACATGTGAGCGCGGGGCTATAGAGAACTCATCCGCATGCACACAAAAGCTTCTCTCTGTTAAATAGAATCTAAATCATTGCAGAGCAGAACCCTAAATGCTCCTTTCCTGATGACAAAATCCAACTGTTAAAACGTACTGTACTTAGACCACAACAATTGAAAAAAGGCTCCAGATTAGCCTCAGATGATCACGACTGTCGAACGTTTGAGGCAGTGAAGTTTGCAGCCGTTCTTTTGTGTTCTGGGACGTAAACAAGAAGCAGATGGACCAACGTCTGAACTGAACACACTCCCTGAGTGCCTGAATATCACGAGGTGGAGTTCTCCTTCCCTTTAACCCCCCCGACAACACACACACACACACACACACAGCTTGGGGTGTCCTGAAAGGACCCCCTCCTCCTCCTCAGTGCTGACAGGCTGGCTGGCTTTGAGTCCTCTCTGGAGACTTCTTTTCACACCTGGGGGATAAAAGAAGCTTCCTTCTCACTTCCAGCCTGACAAAAGGACAGAACACAACCAGAAACTGTACGAACAGAATCTGGAAAACAAACAAAACAAAAAAGGCGGCTCTTTTTAGCACAAGTTCAGTGAGGCTTCTATGTACATGGTATTTTGTGAATTTCTGTAGTTTTACTGAACAAGTAGCTTTCTTAAAACTACTTTTTGTCATATCAGTGTCTAGAAATTAAGGTAAAACATCTGAATTTGCCGAATAAATTAATAATAAAAAGCTGCTGGCTGCTGTGATTTATGTTGCAGGCTGAAGAGACGGAACCATTGAAAAAATATGAAAATTATTCAAATACTGTATACATTTACATGTTATTATTCATTACAATTTGTATTTCAGCTTCTTGTGTACTGTGTGTATGTGTGTTGGCAAAATATTTTATAAACCACTGGATAGATTTGAATGAAACTCTGTACGTAATCATTGGATGTAAATCCAATCGTTATTAGCCAACATAAAAATAGCTCTGACTCTGTCAGACTGATTGATAAGCTCCAATCAGACGTGTTAAATTGTTGGAAAAAATATTTGAAATAATTATTTGGCAGTCCAGGATTGAAGCTTGACTCAAGCTGGTTTTGCTGGAGGTTTCTTCCTCATGGCAGAGTTCTTCCTTTCCACTGTTGCCTCTGTGCTCTGAAGTCTTAGGGTGGGAGACTGTGAAGAAATGAAAACTCAAAGCAGTCTGTTGGCTCCTAGATAAATAACATTATTAACTGACTTTATATGCATATGAATGTTTCTGTGCAGTGCCCTGAGATGACTTCTGTTGTGCTTTGGTGCTATAAACTGAATTGAACTGAATTAAACTTTTGTAACTTACAGCCAAATGAAGGACCTCCTCAAACCCAACACAAAGTGTCACTGTTACAGCATGAGCACCTCTCTGACAGTCACAACAAAGCTACAATTATTCAGACGTTCCTAGCTCCCTCCATCTGCAGCCATCGTCCCCACATCCCAGAGACACCTTTTCTCCTCCAGCACAGTTCGGCTCATCTGCTGAGAGGTACGCTTTGTTACGACTGTTGCAAAGTCAGGAAGGTAACAGATAAAATAATGGGACTTGGTAAACTTACAAAGTTTAACAAAGAAAAACTCATTATAAAATAACATTAAAAAATGTATTTAGTTCTTGATCTAGTTCAGGGGGGCTCATTACGTAGATTGCGATCAGATCTCTGAGGTAGTACTGGTAGATCACAGCGTGACGTCAAAAGAATAATTGTCTGTTCAGTGCCCTGAGATTACTACTTTTGTGAATTGACGCTATATAAATAAACTGAATTGAATTGAATCTTAGAACATCTTTACTCAGCAAACACAACAGTTTAGGTCAAAATACTATCATTTTAAAGCCACAGTACTGTAGTTCATAATTTCTTATCTGGCAACCCGACTGACATGAAAACTACAGCATTTTTCATGTAAACCAGCTTATTTTTTGTTTATTACCTCCAATAAACGTTGAAAAATCACTAATGTTTCCACAGGTTGTTTTCGTGTAAACGGGGCCTTATAGTAGGTAGATCACTTTGACTTGATCATTTCAAAAATAGCTCGCATGCTGAAAAAGTCTGAACACCCCTGATCTAGTTATTCTCTATTTTTCTCCAGTTTCCTGTGCACACAGCTCATTCTGAAGAGTTCTGCAGGACACATTTCACTGCGTGTTGCATCACTGGACAAATAAACTATCTTGAATGTTGGTAGTAGCTGAGACTCGTACTGATACTGACACATCTTGCAGCATTGCACGAGCTTGCGCATAACGTCATTTATGACTATAACGTCATTATTTTTCAGCATGGGTGTTGGTTTAAAACCCTGGCACAAAGGTGGCGGATGACATGCATTTGTAATTGAAGGAATGCAAGGTTTTAATTTATGACCTGACATCCGTTTTTTTTTTTTATATACTCCTGGTTTTGAGTTTTAGAACCTTCAAATGATCAGTATCATTGTTTGTGTCCACTTGTTGAACCAAAGGGAAACATCTCAGAATCACAATGCTCAAAGGGCCCCCCACCCCCACGGTCACACATCTGTTACGAGGATTGTTAACAGATTGCTGTTAGATCCTGTCTGGGCCGGTGGTGTGGCCCCTCTTCCTTAAGGTCACTTCATATTTAATCTCTACATTTACACTAGTTTAAAATGATCTGGGCACATTTTAGAGCATGTTCGTTGCCAGCATTCTCAGGTGAGAACCACGGGTCAGTCATTTTTGCTTGTTATCATGCCGAGCTTGGAAGGGGAGAAGATCAAACTCTGGTTAAGTTGGAGGATGAGGACGTGGGTGTGAGGAAAGCCTTTAAAATGAGACATCTGACTGGGATCAAAGTGACAGAGGAGCTTCAAAGTGTTTGACTGACAGTAAAAACATTAGTCTTTTTTCAAAGGCATCAAGTGCATACTCTGACCTCATTAACCCACAGGCATGGATGGAGTTCATGGGGAAAGCTTTTGTAAAACCTGGTGGATTGGAACCACTTAGACCTAAAATAATCACTTTAATGACTGAATGCATCCTGTCAAGGAGTCACGGCAAATAAGAGAAGAAGAAGAACTCGTGTCTTTACTGATTTCTGATTTGCACCTCATCTGCTTTATTTCTGTCCAAACCAAGTCTCAGAGAAAGATGAACCATCGTCCACCCTCTTTTGGTTGACAGGAAACACTGATCTCCTTCTGAGTAAAAGGTAGGGGTGCAGGAAAAAATAGATTTTTTAAAGATAGATTCTTAGGCCTGGCGATTCAGAATCGATTCTAAAAGCCCCAAAATCGATTTTTTTTTTTTACATTAAAACCCAAAAGATAAAGAAAATAAAACCATATCTCATAGTATATGAAAGAATACATAAAATGAAAGGTGGCAGAAAGAAGAAGAAATCTTATTTTATCTGCCCCTTTTTTCAAAAACAAAACAAGTTCAAACAATCAATTCAAACAATAATCTTCTATAAGTAACAGAGCAAAAAGCTAACCTAATACTGGTTATTTAAGTTACAGAATTTAATGCATTCCTGTATTATTTGTTCCTATTATTGGTATAAATATCAAACGAAACTATACAAAAAAGTTGATACAATAAGGAACCTAAGATTATTGTTTTAAATAAATGTTCTATTTGTTTACATTGTTGTTTATTCTTTTCAGCTTGTCAGTTACAAAACTTAAACATCATCATCATTTCTGAATCAAAAAATCAAAGTCAAAGTCAAAGTCAACTTTATTGTCAGAACTGCAATATGTACAAGACATACACAGGACCGAAATTGCGTTTCTCTCAGTCCCTCGGTGCAACAGTAACCATCTAAACACTAAAACATTTAATACACATAAGCATAAAATAGTAAAAAAGTGTAACACTGTCCTGAGTTTTTTCATAATAGTATAAAAGTATGAAAATTTACACCAACACTGAAACACCAAACACCCAATGAACATAAGCATAAAATGAAATAATAAAAGTGTAATACTGTCCTGAGTTTTTGCATAGTAGTATGAAAAGTATAAAAACGTAAATCTATAAAATAAACTGAAGTTTCTAGCGTTGACATTTGCAAAGAGTGGCACAGCAGCATATAAGTTAATGTACACAGTATATGTATGAGGTAGTTGATGTTGGTATAGAGGCAAAGTGGCATATGCAGTGAGGCACATAAGGCACATTTGGCATCCTTAGATAAGGCTAGTCAGAGAATGCTGTATATGTATCTGCAGTAGTGTAGATAAAAGTAGTGTAAATGTAAACAGTAGTAATAAATGTAAAGCAGTAGTAATAAATGTAAACAGTATTAATAAATGTAAACAGTGAATGTAAACAGTAGTATGACTATAGGCAGTAATGTAATACAAACATTAGTGCAAATATGAGAAGTAGTGCAAACTGAATGAATGAACTCAATTTTGGATTGAATCGTGACACCAAAAATCGGAATCGATTCTCCAGACAGGGAGAGACTAGCACCCCTAACAAGCAGCTATTAGGCATGAAAATGTTGACAGCTTATAGCTGACTTTAAACAGCCAATTAAAGGGATGTTTAGAGGTGGGATCTTGTGACCAACCAACATCTCATCTGTTGTCAGTCGATCTTGGAATGACCTCAGTTTAAAAGTAAAATATTTGAATTCAGACTGGACTGAGAGATAATGAAACAGTGAAGAACAGAGTGGACTGCATCTTTTATAAATAAGCTTCAACCTTTAAAATCTCATAGCTACTCATGTAAAAACAATTTCCCTTTATTATATAAAAGATAGCCTGGGATCATGTCAGGTGTGAGTATCTCATTATTTCTGTTGTCATGGGTTTGCTTATATTGTTTTGATTAACAAAGCTCTCAACAACCTAGCTCCATCTTATATTATTGTTCCATATTTTCCTAACAGAGCACTTTGCTCTCAGACTGCAGGTTTACTTGTGGTTCCTAGAGTTTCCAGCAGCAGAATGGGAGGCAGATATTTCAGTTCTCAGGCTCCTTCCTCTCTTGTGGAACCAACTTCCAGTTTCTGTCTGTGAGTCTGACACATTGTTCAGTTTGAAGACTGGGGTCAAGACTTTCCTTTTTGATAAATCCTGTAGTTGGCTTATGTTCCTGAACTATCTCTTATGTTCCTGAACTATCTCTTATGTTGCTATAGACCTAGTCTGATAGAGGACTAATTGACCACATTTCATCAAATGAATAGTTTGTATTTGTAACTACTTCTGGCAGGGGAACCGACTCGGGACCCGAAGGACCCAGGTTCGAACCCCAGTCACGGCATAACTTGTGGTGTGTTTGAGCAGCACACCTCATCCCAATTGCTCCCCGGCGCGCTTTCTATAGCTGCCCACTGCCCCACCTGGTGGTGATTGGGTTGAATGCAGTCAAATTTCGTCTTGTATGGAAACATACACAGATGACAAAAATGTGACATTATTATTATTATATTTTTGTTGTCTTTCCTCCTATAGAAAGTCCTGCTCGCCTCCATTCTGGACCTGCCATTCGATGTTTGTCTGTTTCATCTTGTCCGAGTTTTTCATTTCCACTGTTGCCTTTGCGCTCACTCACGATGGGAGACTGTGATGAAATGAAGATTCAACGCAATCTGCTGCTGGCGTCCTTAGATAATTAAATAAAACAGAATTGTGTCGCTCGAGGTGGCTGCATGTTGCATGTTAAATGCAACAACATTTAATTTCCCTCTGGGATTAATAAAGTATTTTTGCATTTAAATTAATTGAGTAGCTTCTACAAATTGACTTTTAATGTATGTGAATTGTGCAGTGCCCTGAGATGACTTCTGTTGTGACTTGGTGCTATATAAACTGACCTGAAAATAAATCGAATTAGCACAGAAAGACTACCGTAGTTCAAGTGAAGCCAAGGGTTTCTTCCTTATGAAGATTTATAATACAGGTAACATCGTAATAAATAAAAAAAAATCAGCTTTGCCACATACTATCTGAAAGTAGGTTCAGACACAGACTTAACTGACTAATTTTAATCAGCTGATGTTGGCCATTTTAAAAATACAGCAATTTTCAGACTTGATAAGTTACCAAGGAAAATAAAGATGCATCAGCTACTACAACAGCAGCACTGTTTACACACTCTTACAGGAAGTTGTTCTTTAAGGAGGTGGACTGAACCACCCAGAAGTGCTACTGCCACATAAATGAAGCTCAGAGTCGGCACAGGGACATATTTTGTTCTGAAACAAGTGGAGTCAGGTTCATTTCACATGAAGAACTTCAAGGAGCTAAGGGTCTGCTAGGTTTGGGTCAGTTATTCAGTATGATCCCAAAAACACTACTTATTTGTGGGGATTCTGCTCTTTCCCCAGGTTCCTGGGCGACACCAATGAGAAGCAGTTGTGGGTGATCTCCCTAATGAGCCCCAGGGGTGGACTCAGTGGTGGACAAAGTACTCAATTCTAGTACTTAGTATTGATACTTATGGTGAAATTTTACCTAACT
>JBBPBX010087191.1:0-14753 GCA_038048925.1 Garcialebias charrua
GTGGACTTTAAAATGAGCGAATGAAACACATCTGGTAAAGCCAAAAGTGTTTATGGTGTAGAAAATAAAATAAATGAATTCATTATAGCACCAGGCTGAAACATAAATGTAAGAGATGAGGAGTATCATTATATCCATCCATTATCTTTACCTGCTTCTTCCTTTTCGGGTTGCGGGGTCACTGGTGTCCATGTCCAGCGGTCACTGTGTGAGAGGTGGGGGACACCCTCTCTCTCACCTAGGGACAATTTAGAGTTACAATCAGCCTAACATGCATGTTGGTCTGTGGAAAGAAACCCACATAGCATGGAGAGAACATGCAAACTTCACCCAGAAAGGTCCCCAGCTGGGATTTGATCCGGCGACCTTCTCGCTGAGAGGCAACAGCCCTACCAACTGAGTCACCACACTTGAGTGTCACTATATGCACTGTTAAATGGAGTTTACCAGTCCATTATTTTCCAGCTCTTTTCATTAATTTTCAGATGCACATACTGTATAAAGATGTTCAAAGTAAATTTAAAAAAAAAAAAAGCAAATCTTCAGCAAAGAGGATCACTTTTTCCTCTCCGAATCAGAAACGATCCATTTACTTCATGTACACATTTAATGAATATTTCTTTCTGTTCTTTGTTTTCATAGGCTGAGGAAGTGGAGCTGGTGGAGTCCTGCATGGTGTCTAAAGCTAATTTCAATCCCACTGCAGACACTGATCCACAACTAAATGGGTTTATGTGCACTAAATGTTGGATTTCTGTAGATTGAGATCTGAATAAACTCAAGTATATTCAACAAAATGTGCTAACTTTGAATCCCAAATAAACCTGTTAACAGAGCACAAAACCACATAAATGTTTAAATATCTGTGCAGTTTTAAAAATAATGAGCACATTTTTGACAGTTTCAGTATCATATTAAATATAACAACTTTTTAAAATAGACAAACCCTTAAATACACTACAAAAATATGAATGTTGAATATTATTGGTGGCTCAGAAAACACAGCTTAAAATGTTGAGTCAGGTCCTCTGGACGGATTCTTCTTTGTTAAAATGTATCTTCTTTTATCCAACAGACTTCTTCAGTCATGCATCAGGACTCGGAATGTTTTTTATTCAGCTGCTCCTTCAGCAAGGTCCGAAGGAGCTGAAGGAGTTCTGGGAAGTCGGCAGAACTCCATCAGCTCCTAGATGGATGGATGGATGGATGGATGGATAGATAGATAGATAGATAGATAGATAGATAGATAGATAGATAGATAGATAGATAGATAGATAGATAGATAGATAGATAGATAGATAGATAGATAGATAGATAGATAGATAGATAGATAGATAGATAGATAGATAGATAGATAGATAGATAGATAGATAGATAGATAGATAGATAGATAGATAGATAGATAGATAGATAGATAGATAGATAGATAGATAGATAGATAGATAGATAGATAGATAGATAGATAGATAGATAGATAGATAGATAGATAGATAGATAGATAGATAGATAGATAGATAGATAGATAGATAGATAGATAGATAGATAGATAGATAGATAGATAGATAGATAGATAGATAGATAGATAGATAGATAGATAGATAGATAGATAGATAGATAGATAGATAGATAGATAGATAGATAGATAGATAGATAGATAGATAGATAGATAGATAGATAGATAGATAGATAGATAGATAGATAGATAGATAGATAGATAGATAGATAGATAGATAGATAGATAGATAGATAGATAGATAGATAGATAGATAGATAGATAGATAGATAGATAGATAGATAGATAGATAGATAGATAGATAGATAGATAGATAGATAGATAGATAGATAGATAGATAGATAGATAGATAGATAGATAGATAGATAGATAGATAGATAGATAGATAGATAGATAGATAGATAGATAGATAGATAGATAGATAGATAGATAGATAGATAGATAGATAGATAGATAGATAGATAGATAGATAGATAGATAGATAGATAGATAGATAGATGATAGATAGATAGATAGATAGATAGATAGATAGATAGATAGATAGATAGATAGATAGATAGATAGATAGATAGATAGATAGATAGATAGATAGATAGATAGATAGATAGATAGATAGATAGATAGATAGATAGATAGATAGATAGATAGATAGATAGATAGATAGATAGATAGATAGATAGAAAGATAGATAGATAGATAGATAGATAGATAGATAGATAGATAGATAGATAGATAGATAGATAGATAGATAGATAGATAGATAGATAGATAGATAGATAGATAGATAGATAGATAGATAGATAGATAGATAGATAGATAGATAGATAGATAGATAGATAGATAGATAGATAGATAGATAGATAGATAGATAGATAGATAGATAGATAGATAGATAGATAGATAGATAGATAGATAGATAGATAGATAGATAGATAGATAGATAGATAGATAGATAGATAGATAGATAGATAGATAGATAGATAGATAGATAGATAGATAGATAGATAGATAGATAGATAGATAGATAGATAGATAGATAGATAGATAGATAGATAGATAGATAGATAGATAGATAGATAGATAGATAGATAGATAGATAGATAGATAGAGCGAGCAGGTCCCCGGTTCAAATCCCGGTCCGGGGGCCTTTCTGGGTGGAGTTTGCATGTTCTCTCCGTGCATGCGTGGGTTTTCTCCGGGTGCTCCGGTTTCCTCCCACAGTCCAAAAACATGCATGTTAGGCTGATTGGTGACTCTAAATTGACCCTGGGTGTGAGTGAGACAGGTCCCTCTTGTAAATGAGTCCCCGTGGCTCAACGAGGCTAGCCTGTATAAATAATGGTTGAATGAATGAATGAATGTGGGAGACAACTGGAGTACGTGTAGAAAATCCACACAGCACCAAGAGAACATGCAAACTCCACCCAGAAAGGCCCCCAGAACGGGATTAAATCTGGCGACCTTCTCACTGAGAAACAGCTCTATCAACTGTGCCACCCTGCCGCCCTTAAAACACAACGGAAAAGACAGACATTTTTAAAACACAGTACGCATTTTTAAAACTCTGTTTTTACTTTTATGATAGCCACATTAACACATGTATACAGGTAGTCCTCGACTTACGGCATAGATCTGTTCCTACACAGCGTCGTAAACTGATTTTCAACGTAAATGGTAAATGGAGCTTACTTTGTACGTATATAGCGCTTTCCAGCCCCCTTTGAGGGGCCCCAAAGCACTTCACAGTGCCAACCATCCACCCATTCATACACCGGTTGCGGTAGCTGCCATGCAAGGCATCAACCAGTCCTACCGGGAGCAACTTGGGGTTAAGTGTCTTGCCCAGGGACACAACGAGGTATGCCGTGACCGGGGATCGAACCCGAGACCTTCCAGTCCTGAGCCGGCTGCCCTGCCTCTACACTATCTCCGCCCCTCGTGTCGAAATATACGTACATATTACACCATATACATGTACAGTACTTTATTACCAAGCACTTAGCCTATCCTAACACAGTACCCTACATAATTATCAAAAAACACATACGTTTGGGAGCCATAATGAAGGGGGGAAAAAAAGAGTTAATTTCCTACTGGGATGCTGGTGATGCCGTATTCCTCCGTCCATCCGCCGTATTCGTCCATCCATCTGCCATATTCTGTATTCCGTTTACGAAGTAAAACCGCCGTCCACCTCAATCCAGAGCATTTACAGTAAGGCCTCCGCCACTGCACTTTTCCACTCCAGCTCCGCTGGTTCTGCCATCCACCTCGGTCCAGAGTGTTTACAGTACGTAACGTATTCCTCCGCCTCTGTATTCCTCCGCCTCTGTATTCCTCCACTGCCGCACCACGTACAGTATAATACTGTATTCTTCCACCCAGCGGCCGCTGTGTAACTCGAAATAAGGCTGTTCATAGTAAATGGGAGATGTGTCGTAACCACAAAACGTCCTAACTCGAGACTGTCGTAACCCGAGGACAACCTGTATTGTACAAACACACAGCAATGTAAATACAGGTTGTTTGTCAGAATTACCAACTATTTGACTGCAGAGAATCATAAACAATGCAAGGGTCAATCTATAAGTTCAGTTACAAAGTAGTTCTCTGAACATTGGTTTTTAGAGGCCATACATAAACAAAGTTGTTCATGCTGTAACATCATCCAACACAGGTCTGCTGGTGAAGTCTTGGCAACACACAGTAACATTGACATCAACCTTCTGCTTTCTTTCTGCTAATGAAGACTGCAGGCAGGTATTGATGTTTTTGTTTTTTGAATATGCAGAGGACTAGACATTACTTTTTTAGACTCTGCCTTTGTGGTTTCTCTCATTAAAGCTGATATTTTCTTTGTGGCTCATGTTGACTAATAAAATAATTTGTGTTGCTGCCTGATAACGAGGTGATGGGTGTTGCTTTTGGAGTTGGCGCTGAAGCTTACATAAGATCCCCAGTAAAAGTTCAACTGAATAAAATATTGTTTTTACTGCATTGCCTCAATCTTACTGTTTTGTTTCTTTTTGAGGGCTATGTTTGATTCTTCATTCAGGTATTTTGTGCAGAGTCCAATTTGAAGTTTGTTTTGTGTTTTCAAATATATTTCCATCCCACTTGTGAGTCTCGTAATTATAGCTTGTTGCATACAGTATGTAACTAATCCCATTGCTTTCATAAGGCCATCATTATTGAACTATACAGTAACATATTTTCCATATCTGTTTTGCTCTTCATCCAGGATGGATGAGAGATGGCCGCGCTGACGAACATGCATGTGTTTTGAATTGCAGCAGCTTAACATTCTCTGACCTCTGGATGACTGTGTTTACATTATCACGTTATATTGGTTTACTGGTGCAATGTTAATAAAAAAAATCTCTTATCTCTTATCTCTTATATTCATATAAACAGGGGTTTGCATACTCTGCTGCTACCCTGTTTAGCACTGTTTCCACACAGCTAAGATGTCAAGGGCTTGACTTCCAAATGGAACATTTTGTGTGGAGTTTTGCACGTTCTACCCAGTGAGCAAGTTTCCTTGGGTACTCCATTCTCATCCCATAGTCCAAAAACTGTGCATGTGAAGTTCATTTGCAAATCTAAATTAGACCCAGAGGCAGGGGCGGCCGGCCAATAGGGGGCGCTAGGGCGCCGCCCCACTGGAACTTCTGGAGCTATTCACCAATTTACATTGAAGACTTAAAAAAAAAATGAAATAATAAAATAAAAATATTTCGAAATATATGCATATATGATTTTAGTTGTGTAGGAAAAATATTTTATGAGTAATGATGAGTTATATTGTTTGTTTTAAAAAACGTTTTCTGATTGGTGACGTATTTCCGGTCCTGGGGGTGCATGAATCAGAGCCCTATAAAGAGAGTGTTGCAACACTCCCATCCGATCTGAACAACTGAGAATCTACACCTGCAAACAATGAAGCACAAGTTTAACCCACACAAGAAATAAAAACTTTTATTTATCTTAAAAATCTGACTGTAAATAACCATTTATTTTCTGTTAAACACATAGGTCTTTAAAATTTTTATGTTATGTATGTGGGCTATCTTGACAATGTTCATTCAATTTAATACACAAAATAATTCTTAGATAATTAATTATACCCTTTTTAATTCTGCCATTTTTAACTTTAGTTTTGAACGACCGGTTTATGATAATGAGCTGTCATGGCCACGCCCTTCAAAGATCTGTTTACCGTATTTTCCGGTGTATAGGTCGCACCTTTTTATGGTTTTTCAAGGCCTGCGACCTATACACAGGTGCGACCTATATATGGCTTGTTATCACTTTTGGCTAAATAAATTTTTAAATCCAGCTCATTTCACAATTACGTTCATTTATTAAGGAAAAGTTCAGCTCAGACACATATTTGCTATAATTTTTATCAAACAAATAATTGTTTTTAAGTGTTAATCTTCTTAAAAGCCTTGCTGTGCGCTCCTGTGACAGACATTTGCAGCAGAGCTAAACGTGGGTGCGACCTATACACCGGTGCGACCTATCTAGGGATTTTTCCAATCTCTTGGTGATAATTGGATGGTGCGACCTATACACCGGTGCGACCTATACACCAGAAAATACGGTACTTTAAGTATTCCCTCTGTAACAGCCATCATCTGTAATGTGTTGTTGTTTTAAAATTAGCTCTTTTTTATTACTCATTTGACGTACTGTTAGTGTTAGCTTAAGATAACTTACCGAAAGCCGTCTGAGCGCGCCGCAATTTGCTGCTCCTTTTAGCATGAGACCACCCGAATCCGATGCTAATGTTAGCTTGTTCCTCTTCCGGTGTTCGCCAGCTATGCTCGTTGCATGCGGCGATTTTGGGAGTAAACGCTGTTCCAGTCCAGACACACACAAAGTTCACCAAGTGTCTCCAGTGAATTTATCCGTATGGAGAAGGTCCTCTGCAGCGACGCTGCAACGAGCTGTATAGTTGAAGCTCCCAGCTCCATCCGCCGGAAGAGGGTCCCGTCGCCGCCGGTCCCTTCGCCGGCTGTCTGCTCGTTTTATTTCTGCCGGCTGCGCGTTGGTAGCGATCGCTAATACACTAAAAATTGAACTAAAACGTAAAAATAACAATTATACTTTATTTATAAAGCCATTTAAAACAACCACAGCTGCAACAAAGTGCTGTACACATGAAATTAAGAACATTTAAACAAAAGATGAGATGAAATCATGAAAAACAACCATCATGTGTTTAATACAGAAGTGGGTTGAGCCTAACCAGGGGTTGCTAGGTGAGGGGCTGGACTCAGGTTGGGGTGGGTTGTGGCTGCGGCTTGTGACGTCACCAACCGCAGGATTTGAAAACGAAACGTTTCTATCAAAGAGAAATAAATCTACTTAGAGTAAATAAACCACTGGGTGCATTTTTTTGGCCCAAGGACTGTTTTTTATGAAGTACATACCCAAAGTTGAGTAAAAAAAATCTTTAAAAAGTGAATTTTGAATATGTGATCCCCTTTAAGATATCATATCAGTGTTAATCAGGCTGAGTTTGCCAGAATGGGCCGTTCTGATAGGTGTCAGTGACATTACTTACCGTAGTATTTAAAATGGCAGTCTGCCACACAGTGTCTCCACCTGCTAATAAACAACAACAACAACAAACACACACACACACACACACAGCAAATAGACAACAACACGCACACATAGACAAACTGAAAGAAGTACAAAGCTGCAGCCAAACAGTAATTCAGCCGAGCTTTGAGATGCTGCCAGGCCATCTCTGGTAACACCCTAAATGAGTTTTCATGTCCCCCACGGCAAGATGGAACACTGTTGATGAAGCTGAGCTGACTCCCTGCTTTCTAGTTTACACTGCCACTAAATCCCTGTTTGTCTCCTGCACTCCCATCAGCAGTTAGAACAATGGGAGGATGAACTGGAAACAAAGGGAATGCAATAAAATAAGTTGGCTAACAGTGTGGGGTTATTGTGCATGCAGGCGTGTGTAGTGCTGTGTTGGCAATGGGTGAAGTGCACAAAATGGCTTGACGGAAACTGAAGAGGAAAAGCAAGAAAGTGTGTGGGGGTGGGGGGTCTATGCAGGCTATATACTGTAAGTCTACACACTGTATAATTGATCTCAGCTGATTTTAACTTTCACACATTATTACTGTTTTTTGACCTGGGCATGTTGATGTAACTATACCATAGTTGTGTTCAGGCACCACCTAGTGTTTACAAATAGTACAACTTTGACAAATGACTTTTTTTATTATTTTCTTTGTTTACTTATTTTTTATTGAACATTTCTTCAAACAGATACAGTGGAGAAGTATCAATACATTCTTCCTTCATATACAAATGTCCGTCTTCAATGTCACAAATTTAATTGGTTACAAAAGTGCCAAGTGGCGTCCTCCTTACATTTATAGTTATTCCATTTTTCCCATTTTACATCAAATTTATCCTCCTGCAGTCTTAATCTATGTGTGATTTTCTCCATCACAAAGATCTCTTCCACAATGCTCAGCCACTGCGCCACAGTCGGTGGTTCCTGTTTATACCATAGTCTTGTGATGGTCTTTTTTGTTGCTGAAAGCAATATTTTTAACAGGTATTCATCCTCTTTTTGAGTTATGTCTTGTGTGAGGCAACCCAGGTAGAGTGTTTTACATGAACTGGGTATTCCATATCCTAATATATTTTTCAGAGTAAGACATACATTATGCCAGTATGTTGTTAACTTTTGACAGGACCAGAATATGTGTGTGACCTACTTCAATCTGGCCACAGAGTCTCCAGCATGGCTGTAGATTGGTTGCCACCCTGGTTCTAATCTTTAGGGTTATGAATAATCTAACTATATTTTTCCAATTAAATTCCCTCCAGACATGGGAGCTGGTGGCTGTGCACTGTGTTTTACAGATTCCAAACCATTCCTCCTCACTTATATGTTCATTCAGTTCCCCTTCCCATTTTTCTTTAATATACATAGTAGATATCTTCCTACCTGACATTAGTCCCTGGTATAGTGCCGAAATAGCTCTGAATTTCTTTCCTTCATAGGATTTGTGGAATACAGGTGGTCCCCGACTTACGAGCACATCGACTTACGAGGTTCCGGACTTACGAGCTGACTAACGAACAGTAAAGTTGTAGAGAACATACAGAAAATACAGCACTGGTATGTGTTTTTACATGAAAGTGTGTTAGCTAACAGTTTGTAAACAAAGTTCTGTGCATGTTTATGAACTAGTATGTACGTTTGTGTTGAAAAACGGGTGTTCATAGTAGCGCTAGCATACATTTTCTGACTTACGACCAAAAATCCGGACTTACAAGCGACACATATTTCGGGTTCCGACATACGAGATTTCGTGTTACAAGCACCTCGTAGGAACGGAACTCGCTCGTAAGTCGGGGATCACCTGTAACTCAATTACTTTACTTATACCGATTTTTACAAATGACGTATTTTCAATGAGATGAAAGCTGCTGGGTTCTGATTTGGCTTGAAGTGACAGAACTCTTTGTTGAAGGAGCAGCATCAGTATTATGAAGTTTTGTCTAATAGTGCCACATGATTATTTTGTTAAAAACGCACTTGATGCTAAGCCAGTGATGATGAAATGCTCACAAAATTTGGCACACTAGTTAAGAGTGCCAAACAGTGCAGGTAAGACCAGTGTCACTCTTAGAAAACAATAATGGCTCCCTATCGCCCCCTAGAAATCTTGAAAATACAGTGTTCATGCCAGGTTTTACACACATGGATACATTTTGGTAAATGGTAAATGGAGCTTACTTATATAGCGCTTTCCAGCCCCCTATGAGGGGCCCCAAAGCGCTTTACAGCACCAGCCATCCACCCATTCATACACACATTCATACACACATTCATACACCGGTAGCGGTAGTCTGCCATGCAAGGCACCAGCCAGTCCTACCGGGAGCAACTCTGGGTTAAGTGTCTTGCCCAGAAACACAACAACACATGGTGTGGGAAACCGGGATTCGAACCTCCAACCTTCCGATCGGGGGGAAACTGCCATTACCACTACGCCATGGCCGCCCCTTTTTTGGTAGTAGTTTATAAATTGTAGACACCGAAAAAGTATCCTGGACCTATTGGATCCATCCCTCAAAAATTTGGCCATTTTGGATCAAGACTGGCACATGCCAAATTTGCCCTTTTTAAATTATTTACAGCACTGTTGTGTATACACCAAATTGCACACAATGCACATTTATATAATCATGGGTAAGGCCTGTGCCTGTAAGATGCAGTGGCGGGCCGTGCATTTCACACCTAGGCCTTCAGTAGTGCTCCGTCTGAATCAATCCAAGCCTCAATAACTATTTTATGTAGGGATGCACCGATAAATCGACCGGCCGATCGATTGGCCCCAATTTCCTTAATTTGGTGCGATCGGCCGATCTTTAAATGAGAAGCCGATTTTATCCACTGATCGCATCTGCCTCAGCAAAGGTCTGAAAATCAGCCGCTGTCCCCTTTTTGCTCTGCTGTGAGAGAGAGCTGACTAACAGACCAGCTCACCAGGTCACGTCTGCACATGAGCATTAACCCCTTCAAAAAGTCTTAAAAATCCTAAAATCCTTGTGTGACTTGGTTTAAAATTCAGTGCATATGCAGTGTTGTGGCAAAATAAGGTTACAATTTTTAAAATAATTTCAAGTCAAGTCATGGCAATGCTACCTATTCTCCAATGAGATGTTCAGTCCCCATGCAAGCAGTGCAAGAATTTGGTTCGCATTGCCGGTAGTAAGTCGGACCCCTTCAGGGTGGAAGTTGAACTCAACCAGAGATGCCTGTTGTCACAGATTCTGTTCATAAATTTTATGGACAGAATTTCTCAGTGCAGCCAGGGGGCGAAGGGAGACCTGTTTGGTGGCCTCAGGATTCCATCTCTGCTCTTTGCAGATGATGTTGTCCTATTGGCGTCATCATGCCATGATCTTCAGTTCTCATTGGAGTGGTTGGCAGTCAAGTGGGAAGCGGCTGGGATAACAATCAGCACATCCAAATATGAGGCCATGGTCCCCAGTCGGAAAAGCGTGAATTGCTCACTTTGGGTCGAGGGTGAGGTTTTGCCTCCAGTGGAAGAATTAAAGTATCTCGGGGTTTGTTCATGAGTGAGGGAAGAATGGAGCATGAGATTGACAGATGGATTGGTGCAGCATCTGTAGTATTGTGGACTCTGTGCTGGTCCGTTGTGATGAAGAGGGAGCTGAGCCATAAGGTAAAGCAATCTGTTTACCAGTCGGTCGACATTCCTACCCTCACCTATGCCCAAGAACTTTGGGTAGTGACCGAAAGGATGAGATTGCAGATGAAGGCAGTTGAAATGAGTTTCTTCTGCAGGGTAGCTGGACTCTCCCTTAGAGATAGGGTGAGAAGTTGAGTTATCTGGGACAGACTCAGAGTAGAACCACTGTTCCTCCACATCGAGAGGAGCCAGTTGATGTGGAGCGGGAATCTGATAAGGATGCTTCATGGGCACCTCCCTTGGGAGGTGCTTCTGACATGTCCGACTGGGAGGAGAGCCCAAGGAAGATCCAGGATATGCTACAAAGATTATGTCTCTCAGTTGAACTGGGAACGCCTTGGTGTCCTCTCAGAAGAGCTGGAAGAGGTGGCTGTGGAAAGAGATATCTGGGCCTCCCTTCTCAAGCTGCTGCTCCCACGACCCAACTTTGGAACAAGCGGCAAATAATGGTTGTATGGATGGACCTATTTTCATCCAATGAAATAAATAGATAGTTTTGTATTTTGTAGTAGGATTCCTATAGGCTTCCTCAGCCACACTCACACTCTGCAGCTGCACCAATCAACCAAATCTCACCACCTGCTGCTGATTGAGAAGGACTGCTCTGCTGGTGTATAAAAGCTCCTATCAGACATACTTCCAGTGCTTGAACATTTACTGCCATTTGGTAATACATGGATTGCCAACTAACCAAGGACTTTCATGACCTGTTTGTTCCAGTCTTTCCTAAGACCTCCTTGCGCCATTGTGGCTCTCCTGTGGATCAACAGTGTCCATTCAACTACCAAACTACAAACGCTTCAGTTTGAATCAACATGCTTCAACTTCTCCCCTGGAAACCCAGGACCTCACCTCATTCTCCTCTTCAGCTTAATCTACAAATATAACAGTAAGTCATTTACTTTTGCTTTAAAACCATTGTTGCAAAATCTCTGAGTGAACCAATCAGCCCCCTATGAGGGGCCCCAAAGCGAGGACTCTTTTCCTATCCAGCACCGAAGCTTCTGCACCTGTAAATAAAGATAATTTGCTCGTGTACGTCTGACTCTGTTTTCCTTCTCATTCTGCTAACTTGGGGTCGACATTACTTTAAACATGACATTTGTTATACCAGAGAATTACCTGGTAGATACAGTATATGCCTGTGTTTTTAACTGTTCCACACACAAATCATTGGATAAACTGTATTTAGTTGCTGCTTAACATTAAATTATATTGTTATGAGAATGTGAATTTTTTTTTGCACTCACCATGCTCCACAACTTTACTTGATTGATGTATTTTCTACACTGTTCTTTTACTGTTATTGTAAATTATTTTAAAATGTTCCATGGCCCTTACTCTATGTAATCACCAGTCTTCACATGACGGGTCAGTAAAGAAACAGCAAGAGATTTTTTTTTACAAAGTTTGATTGATATGATTACAGTCATGTAAATTCAAAATGTCCTTGGAAGCTGTCTGGCTTCCCAAATTTCTTTCCGCTGCAGCTGGGTTCTGATAACAGCTGTACAGGGTGGGGAGGTGCTGGACGTTTCTACAAAACCGACTTTTCCTTTTCAGGAAGTCAGAATGGGTCAGAGCCTCAGACAGGTGAAAGCATTCACAAGTTGTACTTGTAAATGCATTGATCTTCTGTGTTTGCTGGTTGTTCTCCAAAACTTTGGAATAAATTTGAAGTCCACACCTGGTTGATTTGGGAATCACTTTTTTCCATGACAATATCAGTATAAGTTAGTTTCTCAAACTAATCCACCATAAAGTAGTAATTAGTACTGATAAACATGTAACCCCTGACTTAGTAAATAGTTTAAGATAACTCAAAAGTTATAGACCAGTTTCTAGGTTTGGCAGGAGTACATGAAACATCAAGGTGGATGAAATGAATTGGCTGGAGGCAGGAGTGAGCAAAAATAATTATTTAGTAACAAATAATGAATTAATTGATTCAGAATTACAGTTCGGTAGAACAATAACAACACAAGCTGGCACAATAACATTAGTCCAATTGAGCTCAGATTTTTCCAGCTTGTCCTTATAGTCATTCATCAACTTTAAGTTCAGCCCCCCCCCACCCCACCCCCCGTTTGTGGTTGTGTTGTTGCAACATGAATATTCACATCTGGAGATAAGAATGAAGGTCTTCAACTGATGTTCAGTTCTTTTCTGATCACAGGCTCGCCATCTCCGTCCGGAGAGAATCAGCCAAAGAAATATGCTGGTGAAGATTCTCAGTCAGCCAGGACATGATAAAATCAAAAAAGGCGTTCAATACAGAAACAACTGTGTGTTTGATCTTAAATATGTTATCCTCTGAATATGTCATGATCCACGTTCTGTCTGCCATAGTTATATTTTTTGTTTATCATGTCATGTTCACAGCAAACACATCATTGTTTCCTCCACCCTCATGCCCAATGCCTCATTAACGATCATTGCACTCACCTGTTTGTTCCTGTATTTAAGCTCCACGTCCACAGTCATTCCTTGCCAGATTTATGAACGGTTTTGCCTAGTACAGGTAGTCCCCGACTTACGAGCGCTCTTACATACGACGTCCCGGACTTACGAGCTGGCGAACGAGCAGTAAATTTGTAAAAAATACAGCACTTTTTTGTGTTTTTAGATGAAAGTGTGTTAGCTAACCGTTTGGAAACACGTTTCTGAGCATGTTCATGAACTAGTATGAACGTTTTTGATGAAAAACGAGTGTTCGTAGTAGCGCTAGCTTAAATTTTCCGACTTACGACCGAAAATCCGGACTTACGAGAACACGTGTTTCATGTTCCGACGTACGAATTTTCTTCTTACGAGCGACTCACAGGTACGGAACTCGCTCGTAAGTCGGGGACTACCTGTAATTGTCCAGCGCCCATGTCTTGTCTTGTCTTGCTTGCTACGACTCTGTTTTGGTTTTTGGTCTCACGTCTTTTGCCTCAGCCCCCATCGGTACTGTTACGGACTCTGCTTTTCTGGTTTTGAATCCTGCACACGCTACTGGACTTCGCCCTCCTGCCTCTCCCCTTGTTGGATCTGATCAGCCATCTGCCTCACGGAAACGAACCCAAGACTGCCTTTCACGACCACGAGATAAGCCTGCCTCTTCCAACATTATTTGCCTCTCTGCCAACCTGTGTATGACCCCACTTCGAAACAAGGAAAACCGCCTTCATGTGAAAGTCCGCACAAAGGACCAAAGTAAACAAGGAAGTAAAACTGGACTACGTCACCACCGGCCTACGTCATCAAGGAATGCCCTTCCGATCAGAAACAGCCTAAAAAGGTTAGTGTTTTTATTAAAGATAAAAACATCTACCTGTTCAAGCCCTGTCACTAATATTATAATCTCTTGTGCAGAACTCCAGTTACCGGTGACGATCAAGACCCATTCCAGCTTCCTGTTTCTTAATAAAATTGTTAAAATTTTTCCAGTGTTCGGTTTATTTGTGAAACTCAAAGACTCAGTCTTGACATTATATCTGGCCAAACAGAGTTTCACTACGACACTGGTTAATAATTTTGAAAGTAAACTATCACATCAGTCAAGTTTCCAGTTTACAACCTGTCTCTCGCCTCATTCTAATTCTAGAACTGATTATCTGGCACCATCTGTCGGACTGGCCCAGTCATCACAGGTCATGGCTTCCAAGGAACCTAAACTGACCCCTCCTGAAGTTTTTTCTGGTGACTCAACTCAGTGCAGACCATTTCTGACTCAATGTGAAATACAGTTTGAACTACAACCCTCTGCTTTTCCATCTGAACATTCAAAAGTGGCCTATGTAATCTCCTTATTATCTGTCAAAGCTAAAATTTGGGACACTGCTGAGTGGGCAAGAGACTCATTGATCTGTTATAAGTACAGAGATTTTTCTGCTAAACTAATGAGAGTTTTTAGTCATGTTCTTCCCACTCAAGAGGGAACTAGAGGACTTTTCAAATTACGTCAAGGCAACGGCAGAGTCCATGAG
>JBBPBX010087192.1:0-10514 GCA_038048925.1 Garcialebias charrua
GTGACCTCTGTGTTACGGAGTACTTGAGGCTCCCATGTTATGTTAATTGCCCCCAGACTGTAGTGAGGAGGTGGCAGAACTCCAAAACACATTTAAAATAAACTTTGAAAATATTTATGTGAAATTACAGTAAGGTCACCGATTTTGACGGGTATCAAATTCGGTGACCTCTGTGATACTGAGTACTTGAGGCTCCCATGTTATGTTAATTGCCCCCAGACTGTAGTGAGGAGGTGGCAGAACTCCAAAACACATTTAAAATAAACTTTGAAAATATTTATGTGAAATTACAGTAAGGTCACCGATTTTGACGGGTATCAAATTCGGTGACCTCTGTGATACTGAGTACTTGAGGCTCCCATGTTATGTTAATTGCCCCCAGACTGTAGTGAGGAGGTGGTAGAACTCCAAAACACATCTAAAATGAACTTTGAAAATAGTTATGTGAAATTACAGTAAGGTCACCGATATTGACGGGTATCAAATTCGGTGACCTCTGTGATACTGAGCACTTGAGGCTCCCATGTTACGTTAATTGCCCCCAGACTGTAGTGAGGAGGTGGTAGAACTCCAAAACACATTTAAAATGAACTTTGAAAATATTTATGTGAAATTACAGTAAGGTCACCGATTTTGAAGGGTATCAAATTTGGTGACCTCTGTGATACGGAGTACTTGAGGCTCCCATGTTAGGTTAATTGCCCCCAGACTGTAGTGAGGAGGTGGCAGAACTCCAAAACACATTTAAAATGAACTTTGAAAATATTTATGTGAAATTACAGTAAGGTCACCGATTTTGACGGGTATCAAATTTGGTGGCCTCTGTGATACGGAGTACATGAGGCTCCCATGTTATGTTAATTGCCCCCAGACTGTAGTGAGGAGGTGGTAGAACTCCAAAACACATTTAAAATGAACTTTGAAAATAGTTATGTGAAATTACAGTAAGGTCACCTATATTGACGGGCATCATATTTGGTGACCTCTGTGATACGGAGTACTTGAGGCTCCCATGTTATGTTAATTGCCCCCAGACTGTAGTGAGGAGGTGGCAGAACTCCAAAACACATTTAAAATAAACTTTGAAAATATTTATGTGAAATTACAGTAAGGTCACCGATTTTGACGGGTATCAAATTTGGTGACCTCTGTGTTACGGAGTACTTGAGGCTCCCATGTTATGTTAATTGCCCCCAGACTGTAGGAGGTGGCAGAACTCCAAAACACATTTAAAATAAACTTTGAAAATATTTATGTGAAATTACAGTAAGGTCACCGATTTTGACGGGTATCAAATTGTGTGTCGAGTTATCTCCTTTGCTTGAACTCGAAAAAAAGGCTTTGGCACCAACAGAGGACGCTGTACAACTCCACTCATTTAGTCTTTTATTTTATTTTCTCTGATGCTCCATGAGCCATAAGTTGAAAGCCTTGAATAATAAACACATTTAAATATATCAAATGAAAATACTGTTTCAATCAACAAATTTAAACCCTTAATAGAAAATTATTAAATATTTATATGAATTTAAGCTTTACCTATATATTTCAAATTATTTTTAATGCAGCAAATTTATACATACAATCTTGTTTAAAGAGAAAAATGTAAAACCAGACAAAATAGATTCACATTTCTCTGTTAATTTACAAAAGACAATTGAAAACAAGCTACATACCAAAAGCATCTCTGTGATTGCCAGACACTGAGCAGCTGAGTCAAAGGTACAGTAAACAGCTGCTGAAGGCCAGGTAACCACACCTACATTTCTGGCACTACATTGCCATCTCCTGTGCAACCAATGCAACTACTAAAATAAACTAAACTAAACCGTTTGAAAAAAGGGGCAGATATAATAAGATTTATTCTTCTTTCTGCTACCTTTCTTTTTTTTTTTTACATTGTGTACGTATCATTAATGGGATTGTCTTGTATTGTGTTTCTTTTGTAAAAAAAATGAACAAATTTAATAAACATAAACATTTAAAAGCGCCTTTCAGGACACCCAAGGAGAACATTTCACAGCAAGAAAAATATCATACAAACAACAAACACAGTTAAAACATCAGCTGTAACAAATTAAAATGTAAAATAAATGAATATAAAATACGTTTAGTAAAATTACTGATAAGCAAGTTTTGAAACCAATCTCCCTCCCAACAAAGCACTTGGAAACATTTATTAATCATTTACAGATTTATTAATTAAATGTTTAAACAACAGCAATTGAATGCGATGGTCCGTCTGTGTTCAGCATACTCATTACATTTTTCCCGTCAATGCGACCGAAACAAAATTCGGGAAGTGTTCCATTTTCATTCCTGCTACACTGTTCATTAGAGCTGCGCAGAGCTACGCAGTTTACCTAAATACTCTTCTTCTCACTTCCACTCAAGACGTACATACGGGGGAATGTACGCTGTCGCCCCCTGGCGTCCCAGATTTTGACAAGTCGCAGGAATTGGTGTAACACCGGTTCCCCTCCTCAGCATGTCTGAGAAGGAGAGGAATCAGAGAAATCTAAGCCTTGTTAGTCATTTTACAGGAAACGGAAAACAATGAAGATTGTTTTTTTGTTTGTTTTTAACAAGAAACTTTACTCTGGATTTTACCCAAGTGCAGTTTTACAGCCTCAATATTACAAAGGACGGTTTGACGTTGTTACGAGGTATTTAAAAGTCTTTATATTTTAAATGTCTTAACATCTTAAACTAGTTCCTCAAGTGTTCTGAGTTTCACAGGGTTTATTGTGAAACCTGACCTCGTTCTGATTAGCCAAACCTGTCATGCCTGCACGATAAACATTAGGAACAGACTAAAAACAAAATGTTCGGCTCCAGTTTATCGCCTGAGACGATGTGATGAAACTGTGTTTGACCTCGCTGACATTGTTTTCTGTGTCACTCGCTTGAATGAAAGACGGACTCAAATCTTAGGAAGTTGGAGTTCATCCTGATCTGTCAGGGTGAATTTCCCTCTTTGCAAAGAGTCACTCAAAAATATCACGCTGTTGTCTTGTGTGAATTATTTATTTAAAGGTTAAAATGAAAATACCTATCAGACGTCTTAATATACAATAATTAGGCTCAACAATCAATACAGTCCACCAAATCTCATGGCTGCCTGTTTTGATTATTCTTATTTCTTCATTCTTGTGTTAAGTGCATTCAACTGATATCACAGTGAGTCACACATTTGAGTGTATGGTGCATACAAAGTTTTCACAATAAAAAAGCTTTCTTAAGTGCCCTGAGATGATTTCTGTTGCAACTTGGTGCTATATAAATAAACTGAATTGAATTAATCTCAAACTAAATGACCACAGTGTGCTCTAGTTTATGTGTCATGCATATACGTACAGGTAGTACTCGCCTGACGACGGATATCCGTTCCTTACGCGGCGGCATAAACCGAATTTCGACGTAAGTCGAAATATACGTACATACTGCACCAAATACATGTACAGTACAGTATTACCAAGCACTTAGCCTATCCTAACACAGTACAGTACCCTACATAATTATCAAAAAACACATACCAGTACATTTGGGAGCCATAATGAAGGGAAAAAAAGAGTCATGGCCTACTTCCTCCGTCCATCGACCGTATACATTATTATTATTATTATATTCTCCATTCGTTTACTACGTAAAACTGCCGTCCAGCTCGGTCCATCCTCCGTATTCTCTATTCGTTTACGATGTAAAACCGCGTTCACAGTACTGTTTTTTGGTTTTTGAATGTCCAGAGGACCAGACTTAGCTTTTTTAGAGAGTACAGTGCAGAATTCCTCCACCGCTTTACTACGTAAAACCGGAAACTGCGTAATTCGGCTTTTCAAAATAAAATTTCAATATATATATATATATATATATATATATATATATACTTTTTTTTTTATGGGAGAGGCGCCGTAACCACTAAACGTAACTCGAGACCGTCGTAATCCGAGGACTACCTGTACTTTGTAAATAAAACCAATTTAATTTTGAAAACGGATGCCAACTTGACATAAAGGACTAGACTTCACACACACCTTAAGGTGAACAAGAGTTTGAACAGTTTGCTGGTGTTGTAGTGAGATGTGCCCCCCAAAGATCTTTTTTCACCAATTATGTCACCTAGGGCAAATTTGGATTTATTATTTTTAGCGATGCGCATTGAGTTAGTGCTCATGATTGTACAGAAATTATTCTAGGGCAAGACCATTGCACAATGATTGATGTCTGAGGTTTCATTCAACCTTTATACAAGTTAATCCCTGGTCTGAGGTTTGAGCCTGGACTGTGAGTCTCCAGCACACTGTGCACATCAAACCTGCAAGAATGGCTCGTTATTAAAACCCTGTTGAGCCCTCAGAGCAGGAGTGATGGCGATGAACGATGGTGATGAAAATGAACATTTTACTATTTGGGGTCTTGGGTAAACGAGGATCATGTGATTCTCTAACGTAAGCTAAACAAGCCAACTTGTTCTGACAGACGTCCAACCGTGGAAACTGTGCTTGTATGTAAACATCCTTGTATCTGTGAGGTCACTGTTGTATTTGTGACAAGTGTTGGTCAAACGAATGAGAATGAGTGCAGGCCGCAGTGCAAAACAAAAGTAAAAATATACGTTTTTTGCCGTAATTGAGGATTGGGAAAAAAGTCAAACACCATCTAGCAATCTCTAACTATAGCATATATTACTGTTAAATCAAAGTTTTCTAACAGGTGTTGTTTTATGATATTTCAAATCAATCCAAATGTTTAAAGACCGTGTAAAGTGAATTTCAACATTTTCTCAAATAAACATTATAAATGTGATAATTGTAATGTTGTAAATGAGTAAAAAGTCTCAAAATTGTAGCTCAATTAATTTTTGAGTTATAGCTGAAACTGTGTATAAAGATATGTGTGTTTCAGGATTTTTTAGGCGTGTTTTAAACGTGACCGCGTTTCGTCACGCGGTCCTCATTAGTATAGCCCTACCCCCTGCTGCTCCAGTCGTATAAATTGTTCTTCGCATGGGTGGAGCCGTTCACTCGCTACCTACCGTCTCCCTCGAGTACTCGCATGGACTGCA
Source organism: Garcialebias charrua (assembly GCA_038048925.1). Lineage (NCBI taxonomy): Eukaryota > Metazoa > Chordata > Actinopteri > Cyprinodontiformes > Rivulidae > Garcialebias > Garcialebias charrua. Next base: position 5,066 of record JBBPBX010087192.1, read on the forward strand.
GCCGCTCCATTGTGACATTTCTTTTTTTTTTTTTGCCAAAAGTCATGAGGTTCAAAAGATTTACCTGACTAAATAAAGGTTGAATGAATGAATGAAAGTGATCACTTGAAGCTGTCACCATTCGCTTCCTCCTCCTCATGAACTTGTCACGAGTGAACTAAAGTCATGTCCAACGAGGCTGCACAGGTTCTAAATATTTCCTGGTGTGCAGGTCTGCTGTGTGGTATAAAGGAGCAGCGCTCCCTGTTTTTAATTTATTTTTTAAAACTTTTCATGAACATATAAACACAGAAAACCGCTGCGCAGCCCTGTCTTTTTTCTCTCCGCGCGCGTGTGTGTGTGTGAGAGCCGTGACTCAATCCTGGCCGTGACTCCGCTGACAGATGAGATAACTTATCAACGTGATTACTAATCACCAACACAGACCCCGCATGCGAGGTGACCGGCCATAAGTCAGATAAAAACAGAGCAGGCTTACTGCTGCTCCTTCTCTGCCTCCACACACAGCTCAGCTCAGCTCTGAAGGGGGCAAGACATGAGCGCAGCTGCCTGAAACCACGCCCATGCTGACACGCCCCCAGCGTTCTAGACCAAGGCAAAATCATGTTTTTTCATGATTTTTGAGACTTAATTTTATAAGGAAATCAATGTTTTTAATCAGTCAGCTTTATATGGGTGATTAATAACACATATTTATGCCGTGTGACAAAATAAAAACACACATTTAATTTCACTTTACACGGTCTTTAATGTTTTATCAGGCTCGTGGAGGATCGGCACAGCTTTTTAGAAGAAAACAAACACAGACTCCCTTAAAAATAATGATGTCATTTATTAAAGAAAACTGTGACAAATAAAAGAAAAAAGTAAACATACTTGTACATGTTCAAACACACAACTGTTATTCTGCTAGAGAAATGTGTCAGTAACCCCGCCACAGAAATTAAACAGCACATAACACACAAAAGGCATTGATGTAAAATACATTATCCCTCACCTTTGACACAAACTGGAAGGGCCTCACAGTTTGGCGGGGAATATACATCATGCAGCTGGACGTCTGATCAGGACTCGGCAGCGGACCCTCAACTGAAACTACAACTCATCCCTATCAACAATTCTACTTGGCTGTGAGATGCATGGAAACACATTGTGTGCCTCACTCCCTTTTTCAGAAGAACTGCAGGCTTGAAGTGAGAAGGGTGATATGCAAAGGCTGTATGGCTGTCTCTGAGAAGTACCGGGCCCTGTACTTCAAAGAAACTCCGGGCCCTCAAAGTAACAACCCCTCTCACCTCAAGGCCAGTTTAATGAACACATAATATCATTCAGACACTAAACTAAAATGTTTTCTCTTGTAGTAATATAGGCGGGTGGTCAGTTTACTGACTTACCTATATTTTAGATGAAAGGTCTGAGCAGATTTTATCTACACAAATCTATCATTAATATTCGCGAGTTCACCCTTTTTCCGGCTTAAATTGCTTTAAAGTGATTTGACAAATGTAATTTCACGAGAGACTTCAACTTATGTTGATCTACCAAAAGATAGACCTTTTATTGAAACAATCATAAACGTACATTAAACATTTGTATCGATATTAGCTCTGATTTAATAACTACTTGTAGACAAGAATTCAAATTAAAAACAAACAGACAGTTAGAGTCTAACTCCTGTTGGCACAACTACTTAACAAATTAATGACTTATGCAACATAAGAATAAGGAGGAAGAAATAGAATGAAATGAAAGCTAAGTTTAACGGAAGTTAATTATTTTGAAATGACAGGGTGACACTTTTTCCCACACGAGTAAACAGCTGGGCTCCCGCACATTCAGCCCACATCCACGACTCGTTACCTGTTGACGCTTCGTCTCTGTAGATAAGAGTTGAGAAGTATCTGGACACTCAATGGATTGTTTTGTCCAACAGCCGTCCAGTTGAAACTTCAGCGTGTGTGATGCTGATTCCACGATACAAGGAAACTCGCCTCTCTCGGTAGGAAACAAGGCCAGCTCCTGACTGAGCTTTCAAAATAAACTCCCAGAAAACAAATTCTTTCAGAAACGAGTGAATGAGGCACAGTAAGGCTTTACTGTAACTCGGCTGAGAAACGTAGGTCTAATTGACAAATGACCACCACATTTCCAGCTTTTCCAGAGGAGAAAACCAGTTGTTGAGTTAGTGGTCCCTCTTTGCACTAATGAGACTACAGGAAGTGTCCCTTTATATGGAAGGCGGAGTCTGCCCACCTCCTGAATGGCTACTGGCTGGTTTAACAAAATAACGGATGGATTTTTCATCCCCATAGGCAGAAGGTCTCTGAAGGACAACAGGAAAACTGTTTACATAAGCGGCCAGATGGACTGGCCCGTGAAGTGAAAATTATGTCTAGCTTGATAGACAAAACAGAGAAGGAAGTGAAAAGTTTCCTTGACTTGTACCTTAGATTCAAAGCCTACTGTACTGAAGAATAAACCAGCAGAAAGGTCAAACTCATGCAAGTAACAGATCATCATTAAATGACAAAAGTATACTGTTGGTCAATTCTGAATTAACACACATTAAAAGAAAGTTATTTCTGATTGATTGGTGTTCATTAATTCAAAATAATTGTAACAATTGTAAATTGTAACAAAATGTCCACTTGTCTTCTTCAGAGCTCAAGAAAAGTGTAACACTCAGAGTTTCAGAGAGATGTGAAGAGGTTTAAATCCCATAACGGACATGAGAGTGCTGTATTGCTACACTCTTAACATAAAATTGATAAAGTTAGTCAGTAAACATTTAATACCAACACTCATATTTCAGGTGTGTATTCAGAAATCTTTTTAAACTTTTGTTGAAACTGACCTTTTTTTCTGCAGCCCTGGGAAATCCCCTCCATTGATTGGCATTTGTAAGGAAGAAGCGGGTAAAAGATAATGGATGGATGGATGGTCAAATAGGTGCCATTGACCTTTATATAGTTTCTAATGTGCATGGATAAAATCAGGCACCACGCTGCATTCATATCTATATTTGGTAATCAAAGTCAACTACTGCTTTTAAATGCATTTGTAATTGTGAATTTGTTTTATTAGTATTTTACGTTGTGATAGTGCAATGTGTTCAACTTTCAGTGTTGCCATGTATCCAAATGACTACAATGCACAGCTAAAATCTGTTATGGACGTTAGACAAAAAAAAGGAAAAAAGAAAAGCGGATCCACCCCGCTGTTGATAAAAAGTGAACACAACGTTTAAACATCAAACCTAATAATCTCTCATAATTTTTCAAATAAGAAGGCCACAGTCAGTTGTAACAAATGTAAAAAAATGTATTAAATTTAATTAGATCTTTGAGAACTTGATGAATATAGCTACATCACAATGCATCACACAGTGTGAACAATGAGCATGAACAATGGCAGTGGTGGGAATATCCATCCATTATTTTTACCCACTTCTTCCTTTTTGGGTCGTGGGGGTCACTGGTGCCCATATCCAGCTATCACTGTGTGAGATGCAGGCTACACCCTGGACAGGTCTCCACTAGACAACCATGCACTCTCTCACTCACTCCTAGAGACAATTTAGAGTTACCAATCAGCCTATGCATGTTTTTTGTTCAGTGGGAGGAAACTGGAGTACCTGGAAAAAAAATCCATGCTAGCAAAATAACCCCACCAAGAAAGGCCCCAGCTGGGATTTAAACCAGCAACCTTCTTGCTGAGAGGCAACAGCTCTACCAACTGAGCCACCATGGGATAGCTAACCAAAAAGTTATATGATAAACCACATTCTGCCAATTTAAACATTTATTTTGCTAACACACTAAACGGCTGGTAATTTTTTTTTAAATTGCGAAAGCTAACGCTAAACTGCTAACCACTAAAGGCTCCAGTATAGCTGGGCGTACGTCAGTCCGCAGAGGTCCACGTGTACCTGATTAGAGTCGAAGTGGACGCCCATAGGGCATGTCCGTGCAAAGCTCAACTTTTATGACTGCATACTCGGTGTCACACAATAAACTGCTCGGCGACGGACTGTTTTGTATGCAACACCAATGTGTTGAATTCCCCTTCTTCATCCCTGATCTGGTTTAATGGCCTTTTCTTTTGTTTTGTTTTTTTTTTTTTTGTGGGGGGGTGTTTGCCAAAAGGCAAGCAATCTATTCCTCTTCCTCCATTGACGCTATGACTGAGATTGTGAGAAATGAAAGAATTTGTCACGAGCAAATTAAAAGCAGGTCCAACGTGGCTGCAGGATGGTCTGGAGATTTGGTGTTCTGGTTCGATATGTGGGCTGCAGGACTAGCGCTCCCCGTTTTATTTTATTTTTTTTTACTTTTTATCAACGACAAATGGACAGAGAGAGGTGGAGGAAGATGATTCGCTGTGGCGACCCCTGAAAAGGGAAAAGCCGAAAGAAGAAGAAGAAGAAATGGAGCTGTCAGCTCTCGTTTTTTTTTTTCCGACTGTCAATCCAGTAGGCGTGTCAGCAAATGGCCAATCGGTGATCTCAGTTTGTCCCGAAGGTAAACGCCCCTCGTCTGCGGAGCTGCTCTGCAGCCGCTCAGGGTGGACGCTCTAGTATGAAGTCTCAACCGTCTGCAGACAGTACATGACCAATCACATCTTGTCACATGTAAATGTAATAAGCCTGTGCCATACTGTCACAATCCTTGTGTTTTCGACCCACATGCAGGCAGGCAGCGAAGCAGGAGTTTTAAAATAAAAAAGATTTATTATAAACAACGAAAACAAAAGCTGACGGGGCAGCAACAACTTACAAACGGAAACAAGCCAGCAAAACAGGACAGGTACAGATTCAGACAAAGAACAGGAACAGAGAAGGACTGAGATGTCTATGTTAAACAGAACAATGACTGGACGAGGAGTGAAGGAGAGAAAGGCTTTTTATGAGACAGAGGGAGAGTGAATGATGAGAGCACCTGGGCAGGTGGCTGATTAGAACAGGTGTGAATCATGAAGACTGGAGAGGTATCAAATCAAAGGTAGACTGAGTGAAATGGAAAGTGACAGAAAACAGAATCAGAGACACAGGAACTGAAATCACAAAGATCAGAATAACAAAAAGTATGACAGGAGACACAAATAAATATAAAGGAACAGACAGGGACAGAGCCTGTCACATACAGGCTTGAGACACGCCAACAGGAATAAGTTTATGAATTTTGTTAGCAAGCTTAGCATTGTCGAATCCCAATTTAGTCAAATTTAATTCTGCTAGCAGTTTCCAAAGTTAGCAAAAACAATAATCCGCAAAACAAAATTTAGTTCCGCTGTTGGCAGATTAGCCTATCTGTGCTCATCAGTGCACATTCAGTCGTGTAGTTTGGACATTCTCCATTTTAAATACAGGTAGTCCTCGACTTACGACGGCCTCGAATTACGACGGCCTCGACTTACGCCGTTTCGAGGTTATGTCACGCAACTCCCATTA
>JBBPBX010087194.1:0-14751 GCA_038048925.1 Garcialebias charrua
TATACCACCCGGTACACGTGTCCACCGTTGACTCATTCCCATTTTTGGTTGGCCAAGACTTTATAAACCGCTTTGACGCGATTATAGATTATGGCGATCAAACAATGTGGACCAGAGTGAGCCAACCACTGCCGATCGATATGCCTACACAAGGTGACACTGACTGTCTAACAGCAGGTACCGCGGAAGGCACAAAGGGATCCTCCAACGAGAGCACAATCCCGGTAAGTGAACCTTCAGCAACAGGTGAGGCAGAAAAGGCCCAACAAGAGAGCCTCCTCTGCGAGCTGAAACAGTCAGCACTCACTGAACACTACCTACCACAGGTAGTCAAAGGTGTTGAGATCCAAGGATCCCACACCGATGATGCTGTTCTGTCTCCTTGGACGGAGAAATCAGCGATCAGCCAAGCTTTCTATGGAACCTTGGTTAAAAAACAGTTGGGTCTAGAAATGAACAAAAAGGCTTTCCGCTTTTCGTTAGACCCCAACGATAAACAGGTAATGACCGCAATAGGGATCATTGACCTGAAACTAATCTGGAACCAACGAGAACTGGATCACCCGTTCCTCGTGGTCCCGAACTTACCACATGCAACCTACATAGGCTCCGACATTTTGGTAAGATTAGGTGTCCGAGTGGACATCGACAACAATGTACTGTGGTCACTAGACACAGCCACAAGTGACTCTCCTGTGCTGACCACAGAGAACCTTAAGGCTGGACAGACCATACCAGAGGTCTGCCAGATTGCTAACAGCCATAACACTGCGGTACCACCTCAGGTTATGAACATGCCAGTGATGTGTCACATCATGAAAGGACAAGCTATTAGCACAAAACAGGCATACTTTCAACCATCTCCTATGTTTTTCAAATTGGGACTGTCCATAGAGGCCACATGCCACGTGACCCTCGACTGCAGAACCACGACTGTTGCTGTGTGCAACACAAGCACAGAAGAGGTACTGATCCCAAAAAACACACAGCTAGGATGGTTGATCTCTACTGATTTTCATGATTTTGAGCTAAGCATTCCATTTCTGGGAGGACTCCCAGAAAACTTGATCCCAAATCAACACACGGGGCAAGTCTTGTTCACGAAACCAACACAGGCCATAGCTCTTTTCTCCCCCAGTGAGTCCGACCAGGACACTGTCCGCAGGTTCGGTTTCAACAAAGGAGACAGTCTATGCCCCCAAACTTACAGTGCACTACCTGTTGACAGGTTTTACGACACTGAAGGGGACTCACTGGAGCTCCCCAAAGAACAAGAACCCCTCTCAGTTGCTTCACAGATTGACCAGGTGGTCGCCCAAGCCGACGCCCTGAAAACTGATGAAGAAAGGGACAAACTTCGCAAAGTTCTTCTAAAATATGAGAAATCATTCTCAACTGACTCGATGGATTGTGGGTTGACCACGCTCCACACAGTGAGCATCCCAACCCCGCCTAATGCTCCCCCTGCATTTGTCAGACAGTACAAGATTCCTCTGGCAGCACATCAACCTATCAGAGAAATCATTAATGACCTGTTAGAAAAAGGTATCATCCGATACTGTAACAGCACTTACTCTGCGCCTTTATGGCCGGTGTTAAAACCAAATGGTAAGTGGAGACTCACTATAGACTACCGAAAGCTAAACAAACAAGTTCCCTTATCCAGATGGCCTATGACGCAACTCCAACAGGAACTGCCCAAGGTCACCAATGGTAAGTACTTCTCGACCCTCGACGTCGCCTCTGGTTTTTGGACCATCCCTGTGCGCGCCGAGGACCAGTACAAACTAGCTTTCACTTTTGGTGGCCGTCAATACACCTTTAACAGGTGTCCCTTTGGCTACGCTAACTCACCTGCAGAGTTCAACATCTTCTTGAACAAAGCATGTCCAGACGCCCACGAGCGTGGAACACTGATCTACGTGGACGATGTCCTTTTGAGGCAGCCAACACTGGACTCACATTTGGCTGAGATCGACCACGTTCTGAATCAGCTAACAACTGCTGGTGCTAAGATATCACTGTCAAAATGCCAATGGTGCAGAACCAAAGTGGACTACGTTGGCCTACTTGTAGGTCCAGACGGAGTACAACCACAGCTGACTCGCACCCAAGGCCTCGACAATCTCAAAGTCCCCACCAATCTCAAAGAACTACAAAGTTTTCTGGGCGTGTGTAACTACTCGAACCAGTTCATCGAAAACTATGCGGACCTTGCGAAACCACTGACTGAACTCCTTAAAAAAGACGTACCATTTGTTTGGACTGACAAACAGCAACAGGCAATGGACGCTCTTATAAACAGGATCAAGTCAGCCCCTTGTTTAGTCTACCCAGACTACAACAAAGAGTTTTACTTGGAAGTGGGCTTCTCAGCTCATTGCATAAGTGCAGGTCTGTACCAGATACACGACAGAGACAAACGTGTAGTAGCCTACGCCAGCAAAACGATGGCAGGCCCCGAGTTGAGATTCTCAGACTGTGAGAAAGCTTTACTGACCACAGTGTGGGCAGTTAAACATTTCTCCAGCTACATTGGTGGACAGAAAATCATTGTGGAAACACAACACCAGCCAGTGACTTTTCTTAACAGTGAACGCATCAGAGATGGTGTGGTGACAAACTCACGTGTTGCAACGTGGCTCATGGCGCTTCAAAGTTTTAACCTAGACATACGTTATGGTCAAAACAAGAAGTCTCATCTGGGGACGGACTTGGCAATCTGCCAGAAGTGTACACAAGATGTACCAGCCACCCAGCCGCCGGTTGAGGTAAAACCCCCAGTAACTGAAGACCCGAATCACCACTTCTTTGATGACAATATCTGCAAAGATATGACAACATTGTACGTGGATGGATCTTCATTCCTCCGCGACAAAATCTGTAGGGCAGGTGTTGGAGGAGTTCTCCTCCAAGACCAAGAACAGATAACTTTCAGCTACAAATTAGGATCTCAGACTTCTCAGTACGCTGAGATTGCAGGAATCCTAATAGCTCTCCAGATGGTAGTAGAACGCTCCATCAAGACGCTAGTCATCTGCACTGACTCTAACTATGCTCGTTTGAGTTTCGCTTGTCACCTCGCTGTGTGGAAACAGAACGGTTTCCTAACAAGCGACAGAAAAGTGGTCAAACACAAAGAGCTTTTCATAGCGTGTGATCACTTGGTGACATCACACGACTTACAGATCTACTGGAAGAAAGTTCCAGGACATTCTAGAGTCCCAGGCGATGACAAGCACTACAATGACATTGCAGATTCCTTAGCCAAAGAAGGAGCCGACGAAGGTCCTCTATGGTCCTTCGACCCCTCCTGGTTAATCGAGACTCTGCAAACACAACCTTCAGTCAGAGTTATGGCAGTCACACGTGCACAGGCCGCAACCAGACCTGCTGACAACGCAGTCTCTGTACGACCCGCACTGACTGACCCAGACATCATCCAACTACAAAAGTCGGATCCTGCTATCAACTCCATGATACTGTACCTGACTGATCCGAACAAAAATAGTCCGTCTAAAGACGACCTGGATTCCGATCCAGACCTTAAGGTCCTCTATCAGCTGCGCAAACAGCTAAAACTAATCAAGGGCATCTTAACTTTCGCTCATGGACCAACGTCCTCACCTGTGTTCGTGGTTCCCCATGACCAAAGGGGGGTAATGTTAGTCCATGCCCATGATCTCCCGTCCGCAGGACACAAAGGAGATAAAGCCACGCTGACGGCATTAAAACAAATTGCCTATTGGCCTGGAATGAAAAAGGATGTCAAGGACTACATTGAAGGGTGCGTGGTCTGTGGCCAGTTTCAGCCAACCAGACCACTTCACAGAGCACCACTGCAAAGCAGAGGCATTGCATTCCCATGGTCTGACCTCCAGATCGACTGGGTTGGACCACTCACTAAGAGCTCTAGAGGAAATAAATATTTTCTCACGGTAACCTGTGCATTCACCAAATGGGTAGAATGCCTACCAGCTCCTAACGACACAGCACAAACCACTGCTATGTTGTTAATGAATCATATATTCTCAAGGTTTGGACTTCCCCTTCGGGTGAACTCAGACCAAGGTACACACTTCACAGGTGAAGTGATGAAAGAACTGTGGAAGACGCTAGGCGTCAAGGCCAACTTTCATGTCGGCTACCACCCACAGGCTTCAGGCCAAGTAGAGAGAGCAAACAGAACTGTGGTGAGTATTTTGAAGAAATACGTGGTTGCAAACCACAAGGACTGGGATGTGAAACTCCCTCTGGTCCTCATGGCCATACACTGCACTAAAAGGCCTAATATCCGGGGAGATACAACAGTATGCAAGTCTATGTATCTGCCACATATCCAGTATGTTTCCGGTGATATACGGGAAGATCTCATCTTTAACAGATCCTAGTACAGGATATCCCATGTATACCCATCCGTGATAGATCCTAGCACTGGATATTTTCTGGATACTCATACATGATCAATCCAAGTATAGGATATTTTCTGGATACACATCTGCTATAGATCCTAGTATAGAATATTTTATGTATACCCATACTTGAGATATCCTAGTATTGGATATTTTCTGGATACCTATATGAGAAAGATCCTACTATTGGATATTTTTTGGATACCTATATGTGAAAGATCCTACTATTGGATATTTTCCATATACGTATCTGTGATAGATCCTAGTATTGTATATTTTTGGATACCCAAACATAATAAATCCTAGCATTGGATATTTTCCAGATACAAATCTGTGATAGATCCTAGTATTGGATATTTTGTGGATACTCATACATAATAAATCCTAGTATTGGATATTTTCGGGATACACATCTGTGATAGATCCTAGTATTTGATATTTTCTGGATACCCATACATAATAAATCCTATTATTGTATATTTTCCGGATACACATCTGGCAGATCCTCATATTGCATATTTTCTGGATATCCATACATAATAAATCCTAGCATTGGATATTTTCCGGATACACATCTGTGATAGATCCTAATGTTGGATATTTTTTGGATACCCATCTGACAGATCCTCATATAGGATATTTTCTGGATACCCATACATAATAAATCCTAGCATTGGATATTTTCCGGATACACATCTGTGATAGATCCTAATGTTGGATATTTTCTGGATACCCATCTGACAGATCCTCATATAGGATATTTTCTGGATACCCATACATAATAAATCCTAGCATTGGATATTTTCCGGATACACATCTGTGATAGATCCTAATGTTGGATATTTTCTGGATACCCATCTGACAGATCCTCATATAGGATATTTTCTGGATACCCATACATAATAAATCCTAGCATATGGATATTTTCCGGATATACATCTGACAGATCCTAGTATTGGATATTGTCTAGATACCCATACTTAAAAAATCCTAGCATTTGGATACTTTCCGGATACACATCTGTGATAGATCCTAATATTGGATATTTTCTGGATACCTATACATAGTAAATCCTAGTATTTGACATTTTCCAGATACACATCTGACAGATCCTCATATTAGATATTTTCTGGATACCCATACATAATAAATCCTAGCATTTGGATATTTCCGGATACACATCTGACAGATCCTAGTATTGGATATTGTCTGGATACCCATACATAAAAAAATCCTAGCATTTGGATACTTTCCGGATACACATCTGTGATAGATCCTAATGTTCGATATTTTCTGGATACCCATACATAGTAAATCGTAGTATTTGACATTTTCCGGATACACATCTGACAGATCCTCATATAGGATATTTTTTGGATACCTATACATAAAAAATCCTAGCATTTGGATAATTTCCGTATACACATCTGTGATAGATCCTAATATTGGATATTTTCTGGATATCCATACATATTAAATCCAAGTATTGGATATTTTCCAGATACACATCTGACAGATCCTAGTATTGGATATTGTCTGGATACCCATACATGAAAAATCCTAGTATAGGATATTTTCCGTATATATATATATATATATATATATATATATATACTGTTACTCCCAAACTCCCTCCTAAACAATTTAAATTTACATACTGTATACAATATTTTAAATAAACAATCCATACAGCATGTGTTGTTTATGTAAAATATTGTATATATAGTAGTATTAAAATTTAAATTGTTTATTTAAGAAGGGAGTTTGGGAGTAACAGGTGATGAGTGTGATTGCAACCTGGTACGTGTCATGACAAAAGTTGACTGAACTTGAACTATCCTACTTTGCTGTTTTTCACTTATCGCTAGTGGGCGTGTTCCCACCAGCAATATGCATGGTCCAGCGCACCTCATGGTCCCAAACACCTGTGATAAACGAGGGACTATATAAAACTAACAAACCGGTGTGTGTGTTTGTCTTTTTTTTAAGTAAAAACTAATTTAAATTATTTTCAGAAATGCTGTCTTGAATAATTTTGTAGATGTTGAACAACACTATGCAAAACATTAAAATTTCTTTGTTTAAAAGAGCATTTATTGTACAGTAGTTTGTTTTGGGCATGTTTTATGTTTGAGTTTTTTGTTAAATAAGTTCTATTCTATTCACATAATAAATGTTTACTCAGCAGAGGTAAAAAGTAATACTGACAATAATTCACATTAGCCTTTAAAGAACCTTGACCAAAAGACATTTTTCATCTTATTTTGTTCACTTCTGCTTAGTTGAGAAAGTCCCAATTGTTCCTTTAGGACTAAGGCATTACCATCTGGTTCCCACTGAAAACCCATTCGGGGCCCGTTAAACCCATACAAAAAGGCCTAATATCTGGGGAGATACAACAGTATGCAAGTTTACGTATCTGCCACATATCCAATATGTTTCTGGTGCTATACGGGGAGATCTCATCTTTAACAGATCTTAGTACAGGATATCCCACGCATACCCATCTGTGATAGATCCTAGTATTGGATATCTTCTGGATACCCATCCATAATAAATCCTAGTATTGGATATTTTCCAGATACCCATACATGAAAAATCCTAGAGTAGGATATTGTCTGGATATGTATATTTAACTGTACACTTGCATATTGTGTGTGTGTGTGTGTGTGTGTGTATGTGCGTGTGTGTGTGTGTGTGCAAGGGGTTATGGAGAACAAGATCTGTGAGTTTGGTGGTCCTATCACTGCGTTTAGTTGGAAATCCTAACCCCAATTTGTTAAAATACAAATACCCATAATTCATAGGGAGAACGTAGGACGGACAGGAATCTCATAAATTGCGGTCAGGGAGTTATGGAGAACAAGATCTGTGAGTTTGGTGGTCCTATCACTGCGTTTAGGTGGAAATCCTAACCCTAATTTGTCCAAATACAAATACCCATAATTCATAGGGAGAACGTAGGACGGACAGGAATCTCATAAATTGCGGTCAGGGAGTTATGGAGAACAAGATCTGTGAGTTTGGTGGTCCTATCTCTGCGTTTAGTTGGAAATCCTAACCCTTGGTCAAAATACCATAATCCAAAAAAAAAGTGTTGGGAAAGTGTTGAAAGTTCCGATCAGCTCTGCAAGGTGCTGGCCAATATCTTTAACACCTCATGCCCTGTAGACAGATCCCGTCTGCCTGAAGACCACACCACCATCATCCCAGTCCAAAAAAGCTCTACAGTAGCCGTGTTTCCATCAAGGTTTCTAGGTGCGCATTTTGAAGTAGCGCAGCAGAAAAGCTTAATGGAAACGGCAAAATGCGAGGTTACTTCCTGAAATACGCTAAAAAGTTTATACGCTCGCTTGAGGTGGTTTTTGGGATGTTCGGAAATGAGCAGATGCGCACAACGACAGATGGAAACACATTTTCCGACTCATTTCTGACGTAGCGAACATTCACGTCACGTGACGTTCAGCTTTTTCCGCTCCGGACAACATGTAACATCGCTAAAACTAGTTTGCATGACAGAATAAATACAACTCGCCTGATAGCAACACATACCTGAAATATTCTCTCCATTTTGACGAGATGTGTGGCCGGGTTCTGTTTTCAACTGCTACTTCCTGTTTACTGTAGACATGCGCAGTGCTGACGTCTGACGTAATGACGCTGACGTCTGACGTAATGACGCTGACGTCTGACGTAATGACGCTGTGCGCGGCTTGGAAGAAGTGCTTCAAGCCAGTAGATGGAGAAACACTTCTGATCTGCATTAATTTGTATTTACATATTTGCGAGGTAGCTCAAATTTCGCAATTAAAATGGATGGAAACACAGCTAGTGACTGCTCTGAATGACTGTTGGCCAGTGGCCCTCACCCGATAGTCGCTAAATGCTTCGAAAAACTGTTCATGACCCACATCAAAACAACCATCATCAACAAGGACCCTCGAGTATGCATACTGTGAGAACCAATCAACAGAGGATACCATCTCCTCTGTGGTCCACACTGCTCTCACCCACCTGGAACAGAAGGACTCATACACCCATATGCTCTTTGTGGACTTCACATCTGCCTTCAAAATCATGATCCCCCAAACCCTAATGGACAAATTACTAACACTAGGACTAAGCCCCTCCATTTGCAACTGGTTCCTTGACTTCTTAACTAACAGACTTCAGTCAGTGATGATCCACAACTTCTCCTCTTCCACCATAACCCTCAGCACTGGCTCTCCTCAAGGATGTGTGTTGAGCCCTCTCCTGTTCACTCTGCTCACATATGATTGTGCAGATACCCATCCAGGTTGATAGACAAACTATCCACACTTGGACTAAGCCCCTCTATTTGTAACTGGGTCTTAGACTTCTTAACAAACAGACCACAGTCCGTGAAGATCCACAACTTCTCCTCCTCCACCATCACCCTCAGCACTGGCTCTCCTCAAGGATGTGTGCTGAGCCCTCTTCTGTTCACTCTGCTCACATATGATTGTACAGCCACACATCCAGGCTGTCATATTGTTAAGTTTGCAGATGATACAGCTGTGGTGGGATGCATCACAGATAATGATGAATCCAGCTACAGACAGGAGGTGGAACATCTGGAGAGCTGGTGCAAAGAGAACAACCTTCACATGAATGTGAAGAAGACGAAGGAGATGATTGTGGACTTCAGAAGGAACAAACACACCCACACCCCACTGTATATAGGTGGATCTGCGGTGGAGGTGGTCTCCAGCTACAAATACCTGGGTGTACACATGAATGATAACCTCAGCTGGAGCAATAACACCACCAGCCTGATCAAGAAAGGTCATCAGAGACTCTACTTCCTCAGACGGCTGAGACGAGCCGGTCTGAGAAGCTCAGTCCTCACCTCGTTCTACAGGTGTGCAGTGGAGAGCGTCCTGTGCTCCAGCATCAACGTGTGGCATGGAGGCTGCACAGTTGCAGAGAGGAAAGCTCTACAAAGAGTGGTGAAGGCTGCACAGAAGTCTGTGGGAGTCAGTCTCCCCACCATCACAGACATTTACACCTCCAGATGCAGAAAAAGAGCCACCTGCATCATGAAAGACCTCACTCACCCAGCACACTCACTCTTTGCACCACTCCCCTCGGGACGGAGGTTGAGGAGCATCAAATGTAGAACCACTAGACTGAGGAACAGCTTCTACCCTGAGGCTGTCAGACTCATGAATAAATAAATAATAAGAATAAACACTGCAAAATGTCACATCATGCTGATACTGATCTGTTTCTTGTTGCTGCGTTCATCTGTGACCATCTGCTCATGTTCGTGCTGCTGTTTATAATGATGTTTTTCTACTACATTAGGGCTTAGTGTATTACTAGCTGATGTCTCTCTTAGTTAATCCTAGATGTTATTATTGTTTTTCTCTTGCATTTGTTGTTGGATGTAACTGGGACCCTAATCTCGTTTTCAACACATGTACTACATGCGGTGCAAATGACAATAAATTCTCTCTGACTCTCTGACTCTGATAAAGTTTGCAGCTGATACAGCTGTGGTGGGATGCATCACAAACTATGATGAGTCCAGCTACAAGCAGGAGGTGGAACACCTGGAGAGCTGGTGCAAAGCCTGATCAAGAAAGTTCACCAGAGACTCTATTTCCTCAGGCGGCTGAGACGAGCTGGTCTGAGCAGCTCAGTCCTCACCTCCTTCTACAGGTGTGCAGTGGAGAGCATCCTGTGCTCCAGCATCAATGTGTGGCATAGAGGCTGCACAGCTGCAGAAAGAAAAGCTCTGCAGAGAGTGGTGAAGGCTGCACAGAAGATGTTGGAGTCAGTCTCCCCACCATCACAGACATTTACACCTCCAGATGCAGGAAGAGAGCCACCTGCATCATGAAGGACCACACTCACCCAGCACACACACTTTTTGCCCCACTCCCCTCAGGAAGGATGTTGAGGAGCATTAAGTGTAGAACCACTAGACTGAGGAACAGCTTCTACCCTGAGGCTGTTAGACTCATGAATATCTAACCAGAATGGTCACTGTGAAATATCACATCATATTGCTGCTGATCTGTTTCACGTTGCTGCTGATCTGTTTCATGTTGCTGCTGATCTGTTTCATGTTGCTGCTGATCTGTTTCATGTTGCTGCTGATCTGTTTCATGTTGCTGATCTGTTTCATGTTGCTGCTGATCTGTTTCATGTTGCTGCTGATCTGTTTCATGTTGCTGCTGATCTGTTTCATGTTGCTGCTGATCTGTTTCATGTTGCTGCTGATCTGTTTCATGTTGCTGCTGATCTGTTTCATGTTGCTACTGATCTGTTCATGTTGCTGCTGATCTGTTACATGTTGCTGGTGCTGGGTGGGCTAGCAGTGGTTCCCAACCCTGGTCCTTGAGGAACACCATCTTGCATGTTTAAGTTGCTTCTCTGCTCCAACACACCTGATCCAGTGATTTTAATGACTTCATGTTCTGCAGAAGCCTGTAAATAACCTGTTTATTAAAATCAGGTGTGTCGGAGCAGAGGAACCACTAAAACATGCTGGATGGTGTTCCTCAAGGTTGGGAACCCCTGGCTGGGCTATACAAAGGAGGCATACAGTACTTGAATGACATTCTTTGGGGGGTGGGGTCATCAAACCATAATACTGTAACAGGAGCTTCATTGAAGTCCCTCTAGGCTCTGGGTGAGAGCATTTTGCTGTTTGTCCTCACTACCCCTCCTCCTCTCTTCACCCCTCCCCTCCCTTCCCAGCTCTGGGTGAGAGCATTTTGCGGGGGTTATCACATTTTAAATAAGCTTAAATGTTGAGGAGAATTGGTTGTAATTTTTCTCAGTACATTACCTTACTTGTCAGTAAATATTATTACTTACTGTTTTTGCATAACGTGTAGTCACGAAAACAAGGTACTATAAGAAATTGGAGCGGTCCACCCCCTTCTTTTTTTTTTACTAGTGGTATGTCCCTACCGAGTCACAACCTCTTCCGGATTTCATCATGCTGCTGGTTTGCAACGTGCGTCGACTGAACCCTGGAATTGAATGCTACTCTGAGCACCTCTGCAGTAAGTTGGGTGATTTAATCTTATCTATGTTTATTTAAAAATACCTACGTTGTTTTGTACGTATGTCGCAGTTTAATATAAGTCAACTAACATAAAAATTCATGAATATTGGCGTGTACTTATTAATTTAGCTCCGTTTACAAATAGAAACTGAACCGTACAGTTTCGGTGTATTGTTGTCAGACCTATTCGTTAACATTTCGCTGTGTTTCGAAACTCAAGTGTTATTTTAATCTTTTGTCAACCCGGGCAAATTCAAACGGGCCAATGAGCGCTGCTACTGACTGACGTTGTGCGAGTAAACCAATCAAAAGCGTAGGGGGGGGGGGGTTCGCACAACGTGATTCAGTAACAATGCGCGATTACAGACCAATCGCATGCTGTTACTGAATCACGTGGTGCGAGTCAGCAAATCAAAACCGTGCATATTGGGTGACTCATGCCAAAACAGGAAAAATTGTAATATATAATCCTTTTTCAATGTTTTATTTGTTCTTACAACCTTTTTATATTGATTCTTATCTTTTTGTAACTGTTCAGCACTTTGTTTGAAAGCGCTTTATAAATAAAATTATTATTTATTAAAGTTTGGTTGTGCATTTTGTAAAGTCTCAGACTGTATTGGTCCTGGTATAGTTATAATTTTTTCATTCAACCTTTATTTAGTCAGGTAAATCTTTTGAACCTCATGGGCTCATTTACGAAAGCGACCTGCTAAAACTAAAGAACAATGAACAGCAGTGATAGAATTTCATTAAACAATAAACAAACAAACAATAAACAATAGAAAACAAAAAGAGAGAAAAAAACAAAATATATATATATATTTTTTTCTATTTTTTTTTTTTTAACAAAGTATCAAAAAACTAGCAAAACATTATAAGGTAGACGTATAAAATCAAAGACAGGAACAAATCTGCATTGGTTTTTGCCAGGATTCCAACAGATTCTGAAAACCATTTAGAGAAGTCAAGGTCGAGAGCTTCAGATCTTTTTGTAAGATATTCCATGAAGCAGGAGCAGAGTAGGAGAAGGCCCTTTTTCCAAGTTCAGTCCTCACTGACGGAACACTGCAGGTAATCATGTCCTGAGAGCGCACGCTGTAGCTGCACTCACGCAAAGACATGTAGGAGGAGATGTATGAGGGCAGCAGACCAAGAAGTGATTTAAAGATGAAAATGTACCAGTGGTAGAGTCTGCGTGAGGTTTATAATTAGACATTTAGTTAGGCTAATATTTCATAATGAACAATAACAATATTATAGTATAATTAACTTGCTTGATTTTGATCCAAATCTAAAATTATTCAATGTTTCAGCTTTTTTCAATGCAGCATATTAATCCCCCATCTCTTTTTTTTTTCTTTCTTTTTTTCCAGAATCACATACCAGTTTCAAGACAACAGCATTGAAAAAAGGTAAGATGTAGGAAGTTGTTACTCCTTCATTCTGGCTCATTATTGTCCAAAAATACTACTGTATCCTGATAAACTGCATCTGGATAAAGTGAATTTAATTGTGGTTGGATCAGAAGAGTAAATAGTTACCATTCTGACACCACATTAGTTTGTACACAATCCATCACTGCTGCATGCCTTTAAAAAAAAATTATTATTATTATTATTATTTTTTTTGGGGGGGGGGGGAGATCACCTCCCAATAAATGTATTTTGGAAAATATTTTACTTTTGATACTTAAAGTGCGACTAAACCGGTCCGTGTACATTCAGGCAGTTCGTTTTTTCATTTGAAACAAAAAATGAAATAACAAAAAAACCACTTGTTTTTCGTTTATTGAACCAAAACAAAAACATGGATTACAAACCGTTATCCGATTTCCGATTTTGTGCACAAAACGAAAATGGAAAAAACGGATAACGACGGGTCAGTTTCGATTTTGTAATTTCTTTTATTGACAGCGGATATGACCCGGAAGTTCTCTCTGCCCCGCAAATGTGACGTGTCGAAGCATTTGTGTGCACATTTAAGAGTATAGAACTCTTTTGAGCATATTTACACAGAACAAACTTTGTATTGTTTAAAAAAACTCTTAACGTTGCAGGAAAAACTGGTATACTACGGAGCCCCCCAGGGGACGTGGGGAAAAAGAAATTGCGGTTCCTTTAAAAAGAATGTGGACCATCTGAAATAAGCATGTCACAGAACAAACTTTGTATTGTTTAAAAAAACTCTTAACGTTGCAGGAAAAACTGGTATACTACGGAGCCCCCCAGGGGACGTGGGGAAAAGGAAATTGCGGTTCCTTTAAATGGAATGTGGACCATCTGAAATAAGCATGTCACGATAGCTCAACTGGTAACGCTTGGGTTCGCCACTCCAAAGGTCACAGGTTCGACTCCCACATGGGACAACATTTTTTTTAAGATTATTTATTAATTCCAGATTAAAAAAACACAAGAAAACTATTTACAAAAAAACAATAAAAACGTTCAATTATATAATCATTCCTCTTTCTTATTTTGCTTAATGGTTTTTAACTCATCCCTGAAATTCTGACACAGAATCACAAGTTCAAGTGTGAACTGTGTCACAGAATAAACACAATAAAAACATGTATTATCTGCAGCATTGTTGTTTAAAATGGCTCAACATTACGACAATGGAGCAGACAGTACACTCAATTTAATTGAATTTTGAAATCAGCCTTAAATATAAGGATGTCCAGTGTGTGCTGCAGTGGTAAAAGTAATTTTCCGTTGTATATTTCACGTTCAAGCTCCGTGGAATCAGCTGTTCGAGCCGACGCGGCAGCCTGCGCTCTGTCTGTCCATCTGAACTTGTGATTCTGTCAGAATTTCAGGGATGAGTTAAAAACCATTAAGCAAAATAAGAAAGAGGAATGATTATATAATTGAACGTTTTTATTGTTGTTTTGTAAATAGTTTTCTTGTGTTTTTTTAATCTGGAATTAATAAATAATCTTAAAAAAAATGTTGTCCCATGTGGGAGTCGAACCTGTGACCTTTGGAGTGGCGAACCGAAGCGTTACCAGTTGAGCTATCGTGACATGCTTATTTCAGATGGTCCACATTCTTTTTAAAGGAACCGCAATTTCTTTTTCCCCACGTCCCCTGGGGGGCTCCGTAGTATACCAGTTTTTCCTGCAACGTTAAGAGTTTTTTTAAACAATACAAAGTTTGTTCTGTGTAAATATGCTCAAAAGAATTCTATACTCTTAAATGTGCACACAAATGCTTCGACACGTCACATTTGCGGGGCAGAGAGAACTTCCGGGTCATATCCGCTGTCAATAAAAGAAATTACAAAATCGAAATTGAC
>JBBPBX010087196.1:0-14751 GCA_038048925.1 Garcialebias charrua
CAGGGGCGTAACTTTAGGTCTAACATTGGGGGGGTTGTGATTAACAATAAACACGAAAAAATTGTCCACTATACGCTTCAGTGTTTAATACGCGTCATCTCTTCTTCTTCTTCTTCTTCGATGGTGTTTACTGGCAGTTTACAAACTCAGTGCATTACCGCCATCAACCGGACGGAGATGTAATTCAAGAGTCTACTTTCAACAAAAAATAAATAAATAAATTAATTAATTAATTAAAATAAAATTAAATCCTTTCAGCTAATTTTGTAACTTTCAAATATTTAACAAATGCTTTAGTTATAACCTGTGACTGATTTTTCTTCAATAAAGTAACCATTGTCACCGAACTCCCCATTACCCTTTCCAGTGCCTTCCTCTCTTTATTATATTTCTTACAATAAATCAACACATGTTCCACTCCTTCCAGTACCCCACAATTAGAGCAGTCACCTGATGGATGTTTTCCTATTATCTTTAGACCACTATTTAATGTAGTGTGCCCAATCCTCAACTTAATCCATACTTCCTCTCTCCTAGACATTAAACTACTATCGTCACTTAGGAGTACCTCCTTCTGTATGTTATGTAAATGTCTTCCTCTTTCCTCTAAATCCCACCTCTCCTGCCACATATCATTTATTTTATCTTTAACAATTATTTTTATTTCTGCTTTACTTAATGGGACATCATATTCAATTTCTCTTGCTGTATACGCGTCATCTCCACGCGACGCGTCAGCTTTGTCCTGATCAAGATGGCGGCGACAGGACCCAGCTAGTACGAAGAACTTCACAAAGAAACACGGTAAAAACAATTATTTCTTTGCGAGAAAAAATATATTACTAAGCTGACTTTATAGAAGACGTGTTCTTGAGTTTAACTAAATGTTCAAATCGGCTGGATTTAAAAAAAAAAGTTCGCTGATTTTTATGCAGGCGCCAGGCGGGTCAAACCGGACGCTTTCTTTCTTTAAATTTAGCTAAATAAACGCTTAAAAATATACAGTATTTCTTCGCTGACTTATGGGTGATAGTAGACGTACTCCTGAGTTTGACGAAATGTTCAAATCAGCTGGATTTAAAAAAAAAAAAGTTCGCTGAATTTTATGCAGGCGCCAGGCGGGTCAAACCGGAGCTTTGTTTCTTTAAATTTAGTTAAATAAACGCTTAAAAAATATATTTCTTACCTCACTACAGCAGATGGGCTCCTGAGCTGAACCAAATGTGAAATCAGCTTGATTTAAAAATCCGCGGTGTGGTTTATGAGTGGTATCTTGCAAACAAAAACAGCGAACCTCACAGCTAATAGCAGCTACATCCATAGCAAGGGGCGGGCAGCGACAGAGTCAGTCCGACCAAAGGAGGCCTTTTTCGAACACATGCATGTAGAAACTTCTGGGCAACTTCATGAGCAGCTCCGTGACTCACGTGACTTCCTGTAGCCGGTGAGATGGGTGATACCAAATTATTTGCAGGGGAGGGGGTCAGTCCTCAGGGAGTTTGTTAAAAACATGCAGCAATTTTACTAAAAAATTTGAATGAATAAAGAAAATCAATTATTGATGTAAGATATGTATAATGACGAAATGATTTCATTTTATTGGGGGGGTTAAATGACCGGATCAAATTATTGGGGGGGTCAAAACCCCCCTAACCCCCGTGTAAATTACGCCTATGTTTACAGTAATAATGGGAATAAACTCGTGCGCAAAGTTAATATTTCCACACAGAATGAATGAATGAGCCGGTTCGCGCACCACAGCAGGGTGCGCGCGCACACAAATACCGACACACAATCACTCGTTCTTTGCATGATGAACACATTTTATTACTATTCTTACTTAGGATGTTTGTCCTCACTCATATTATATTAAATTCATTATTTTCCCGAATCTAGAAATCATTTCTGATCGCGCAGGGATCAAACAAACATGTCCTTCACACATGCAGGAAGTAATTTGCATCTGTTTAACATATGTAAATGTAGGCGTGTCAGGGGAGGTGTCTCACGTGCGCTCAGTTCCACGTCAATTGTGATGTACAAAAGGAATGTGCGTGGATACAGGTGTACGCACAGTTTGATAAATCTGGATCTTTTTGTGCGTAGACACTTTTCTGGATTTCACCGTACGTCACTTTTCAGTAGGAAATCCACGCAGGTTTTTGATACATGAGGCCCCAGTACCTCCGAGCAGGTTATTCGTTTACCTTCCAACGTCTCCTGGTTTCGCGTTGGTCATCAGAAAATGCGTCAGCTCCTGGCCTCTGACTTTAAGATAACTATTCCATGAAGGAATAAACAAAGTTTTGAGCTTGTACGCTCGGTTCAAGTGGACTCATAACAGCATGTTATCAGTCCCAGCTGAATGACTGTCCTTGGTGGGTGACAGGCATTCATTCAGCTCTTTGGGATGTCTTCATGTCTTGAAGTTCCCAGCAAACTCAACAGTTCCAGCAACAGCTTAGAACTTAATAAGAGAATCCGAGAGGAGTGAGACTTGGCTCTTTTTCATTGGTCCACTTGTTATCACTATTCAAGGTGAAATTCAGCGCAGAGAAGGAAATTGTTTAGGAAAAGTTTCTGAGTGAGAGACTTTCAGACGCTAGATGAGAGTTTTAGCTGAAACTTGACAAAAACAATATCTGTATAAGTCAGTTTGACATTTGTGACTGGCCACAGCAAAACCAGGAACAAGTCTCTCACAGTCAAACTGGAAAAAATCAATAAAAGCTTCAAGTTCTCCCATATCTTATATGCAGATTGCCAACATTGAAATGGCTGTATCTTCTTCATTTTTTTTTGAGTGCCATGTGTTTGGCATCATCGGATAGCTTAGAACCTACACTTTCAGATTCTGTAAATAACTCAAAATGACCCAGGGGAGACTTGTTCCTGGTTTGCTGTGGCCAGTCACATTTTAGCTGAACTTTGACACCTTTTCATTTGCAGAAATGACACATTGATGTTTCACATTTAAAGAATAACAGCATATAACATATATCATGAAAATGACAAAAGTTATTCTTTTGATTACATTAGAATAAAATCAAAGATAGAAATAGTCTCTTTTGGTGACTATATTCTCAGATTACAACTAATGGAATAATTTGTAGTAAATGTCTTGTTTTACTGAGAGGTCAGTAAAGGTCATCTCTGGAACAGTTCAAACACACACAGGCGTATCAAAATGGACACGGTCATGCCCACTACATATATATAAGACTAGTATAAAACTATATTTATATATACATATCTCCTCAACCATAAAAACAGCAATAGTTTATAGAAAACAAAAAAATATGTCCGTGTTACCTTTATTCGCTCGTTAAATTAACATTAAAGGAATAATCTGGCTCTGAAGAGCAATCACAGGACCCGTGAGTGACCCAGCCACTTCAAACGGCAAACTGCAATTCCGGAGTGGCCAAACCACTATAAACGGAAGGAAATGGCCTGGATCAGAACCTGGATTATCTCAACGGCGAACGGATCCCGGAGATAAGGGCCAGGCCTCGACGCCACTAGCTCTCGGAGCCCCACAATAAAAATGAACCGTGTCTCCTAGCCGAAAGGCTGGCGGAGCTCATGTAGAAGGAGGGGGGATGGAGGGAGAGGGCTAGCAATCTATCAGGCACTCATAAATTATCCCTGTGTGTGTGGACGTGGGACTATATGCTTTCAACCTACATGTACAACCGCTGCAAAAAATGCATAACAACAGTAATTTTCACGTTTTTTAGTTTTAGCTACTAACACAATGAACCGCAACTAAACCACGGTAATTATTAGCCCACCCAGAAACGTACAGCCCTCAGTCAACATAAAATTTAGTGTATCCGATAGCAGACATTTTGTGATAAGAGGAGTTCTGCTCACCTGAGAATGCAGACGCCTTATGTTGACTGCGCGCATGCTCGTTCCGGTGGGGGAGAACCTCTGAACGGCTCCATGTTGTCAGGCCAAACTTCAAACTGTCAGCGTCGGTGGTCACCAAATTTGTTACGAGTTCAAAGGTTGAAGGAAGCTCTGAAACGAATGTGCACGTTATTATAGGTTTATTGTACATATAAGAAGAAATGTTGCAGATACAAACAGATCTCACTCCGAATCACAAGTCCACACAAACACTTCGAAGGCTGGTTCACGTCTATAAACCCCTGGGTGTCGTCATCGCCTCGGGGGACCACCCTACGCTCACCACGCAGCCAGCCTCTCTGCCAATCAGCTACTGTATCAGCTTGAATGTAAACAGGAAGTGTCGGGGCTGTTGGTTGGTGCAGGCATGTAACTGAAAAACTCTTCCCTATTGAAAATAAAACCAGGAAGTAAAAAGTTCCACCTTGAATATATTTCACATTATATGGCAGAATTTAAGTGAACATAAATCATAGAACATAATATGTGGATTACTGATTGAAATATATTTCAGTCGCATCTGAGATATATAATTTTAAAAGAAACTACAGATGTTACCTGATCGCGTAGACATAATTTAAAAATACATACATACCAACGTGTTTGCTCGGGTATCTTGGCTAATATTTGTTAGCTGCTATGTCGGCTTAGTCCAGGTCGCGTCTGCGATATCTAATTTTAAGACGGTAAATCATCCAAAACTCTCATTAATAAACACTCCCCGAATAAAAAGAAACTACAGATGTTACCTGATCGCGCAGACATAATTTAAAAATACATACATAGCAATGTGTTTGCTCGGGTATCCCGGCTAATATTTGTTAGCTGCTATCTCGGCCTAGTCCCGGTCGCATCTGCGATATATAATTTTAAGACAGTAAATCATCCAAAACCAAAGGTGGGTTACACTAATTAAAAAATTAGTTCCACAATTTCTAAAACGCTTATTAATTTTTTTAGGTCCACAATTTCAAATGCACGAATGCCTTATCAAAATTAGGGAAGCTAATCTAATCCGCTATTTATATTCAACAATTTGTAGCCGGCAGCGTTATGCAATATCTGCACCACACTGCCAACTACAGGCGTATAAACTAATATACACCTCACCTTACCCTACCTTTTAACAGCGATTCGCTCCGGGTGTCATCTATTAAAATACAACTTTCACTCAGGGTCCAAAATTTTAAAAGTTGTTTAATGTGTGGAATGCTTTTCGACTGCTTCTTTGTCCTTTTTTTTGTTTGTTTATTGTAGATTTTTCATTAAAAATGCATCGATAAAGTTATTTTTAACTGTTTTCTGGAAAACTGAAGTGCCCTGCAATGCATTATGGGTAGGCAGATGACGAAAGCAATGCAAGGAGGAAGGAACCAAAACTTCACATACTGTGTTGCTCCATTTGACCACTAGATGTCTGTCTTTATCAGCATAACTTTAAAGTACGACTAAACCCAAAATTAACTTTTTTTAGCTGATAAACTCCCTAGAATGTGTTTAAAATGTTATCTAGCACTATGGCTGTGTTTATTCTCACATAATTGTGCATATCTGTGTAAATTGGCAATATTTGGCAATATTTGGTCTAAAAATGTGTTTACGGTAGTTCTATGGGTTGAACTGGTGGATTACACCTTAATTTTCTTATTTGTGCAAACGCTCATGTGTGACATGTCTGCTCATGTGTGATGTCACACAGGTGGTTCAAGCAGAGCCAATCCCCTGCAGAGATGAGAAGTGCATACCTTATATGGAAGTGCTGCATTTCACTCCTGACAAGCGGTTTTATTTTTCTTTTCATTTTCATTTTTTAGGCCTTTGGTTTTGGATGGAATGGGTGGAATGGATAAATACATCTACATGTTTATTCTTTGTTGTTGCTTGGTGTATGTTGTTGGCTAGAGGTTTAATTTGTTTTAGGTTGTTGCAGGTGGAGGCGTGAACAAAAGCACAACTCTACCTCCACCCTTCCTTGTCTCTCGACACGCCCATTTTCAGGGAGATTTTGGAAGGAGGAGTTACCGTCTCAACCTGGGGTTAGTCTCACTTTAAATAATTTATTTTCATTCAACTTGACCTGTATTTTATTATTTTATTTAACTCATTGGAAGGAAGCTGACATATTTTTAAATAATTTCTGCCTCTGACTCCAATCATTTATGATGTTAAAAAATGCTTTCAGTGACTCACTCACTGAAAACTCACTTTCATTACTTTGGTATTTTAGTATGTAGCATTTTTATTTCAATTGCCTCCTTTTTATTGCTGTTATTCTATTTTCACCGATTTATTGTACCGGTTTTTATATTTTCTGTCCTGTTAAGCACCTTGGTCAATGCAAGGCATTGTAGGAAGGTGCTATAAATAAAGTTTATTATATTATAGTTTATTATTTAATGATTTATTTTTTATTACTTGGAAATAAAATGTGGTTAAGACATGTAAATAGTTATAGTATAAAATTCACAGTAAATCTTTTTAAAGGGCCGTATACAGTACAGCTGAGTCAGTACACTGACTGCATTTATCACGTCTAATGTCAGCTTGTTCTGCATTTTTTTTAAGTACAGTATTTGAAACAGCAGTGAAAACAAATTTTGTGTGGAGGAACACTCGTTTATTTGCAATAATAATCAAACAAGTAAATCTACATGCAGATAGAACTTCAACTTACATGTGTCATTTTAAAACCAAATACAATGAATACACTAGTATATATGCCGTAAAGTTTCATAAAAATACACAAATAGAGCAAAATTATATAATGTGCATTGTGCAGAAATGAAGACTTCATCCCAGTCTAAGGAAAGCTGGAGCAGATACTGCTGGCATGGAGGCAAGGTGGAGAATTCTCATGCACATAATAATAATAATAATGAATTCAATTTATAATGCACTTTTCATCAATAAAAATCTCAAAGTGCTTTATAATAAGTGTTACTTTTTTTTTTACATGTGTAACATTATAAAACACTGTTGACATGGCTATATTAGGCTAGCCTGTATAAATAAAGGTTGAATGAATGAATGAATGAATATTGATCATTGTATTGCATAGACATTTTTTTCCATTTCTTCTAACAAATGTGTTTACAGTCTTGTTTCACTGTAATGATAAAAGCATCTGCCACGTCTAAAATGCTTTAATAAAACACAGTCAGTGAAATAATCAATAATCAGTTAAGTAATAAGTTTGTTACTGCTCAATAATTACTGAAAGACGCCGGACAAAGTAAGAAAAGTTGATTTTTGTGTTCTGTTGCGTCAGTCTCTGCTCAAACTGACTGTCAACGAGCTGCTTCTTTAATTACTGCTGCGGGAACCACGTGACCGCCTCCAGCATAGACTCAAGACTCAACCTGAAGCTCCCGGGAGGGGGCGGGACAGGACTGATGGCTGCCCCTGTGAGCTTTTGGAAAAAGAGGTGGACAGAGCTCCAGCGTTTAAACTTCTTCTTTCTTTTTTAAAAGGAGCTCCTATTTTAAAGTAAAATGAATCAATACATACAAAATTTTAGTCTTTGGATTACAAACGCTAACTGTTTTTGCTGGGATAGGAGTTGTAACCATTGTCTTCCTGGTATGTAAGCAGACACAAAGCATTGTGGGATCAGAACCGTCACTGAAAGAGACTGGCAGCAAGGCTATATCCTCTCATTATTTCTGTGTGTATGTGAGGTGTGCTGTTGGATAAATCATCCATGGTGTGAAACAGCTACAGTTAAACCCTGAGTTGTTCAAGAAAATGAAGCCTTTCAAATATATTGCTATTAGCGGTGCTGAATTTTAAACTTAGAAAGCACAAATCCGCTCATAAATTATGCAAATTAGTCAAACCGCTGTTACGCTGACAAAAACGTTAGGTCTGCTGTAAGTGGATTAGCGAATTAGCGTTACATAGCGTTCATGTGCCCACCTTTGTCCAAAACTCTCATTAATAAACACTCCCCGAATAAAAAGAAACTACAGATGTTACCTGATCGCGCAAACATAATTTAAAAATACATACATAGCAACGTGGCCTGTATCTCGGCTAGTGTGTTAGCTATGTCGGCTTAGTCCCGGTCACGTCTGAGATATATAATTTTAAGACAGTAAATCATCCAAAACTCTCATTAATAAACCCTCTCTGAATAAAAATAACTTACTGATGTTACTTGATCGATCGCGGACACAATTATTAGAAAAGTGTGTGTGCTACTGATTCGGCTAGCTTGTTAGCAACGAACCTAAATAATCTGCCGTGATAATTGGCTTTATACACACACAGTGTATAAAGTAAAACAACAAGAACTCACGTAAAATATATAGTTTATCATCTAAAACACTACACACCTCCGATTATGTTTACACAAAGACTTACTCATCTCCTGGACAGTCTTCCGATGGTCCCTGCGTTGTTTTGACATGGTAGCTCCTGTGGGACTTTCTTCTGTAGATTTTCTTTTAAAAATAGTAGGAATAGCATCCGGTTTTAAAAGTCTTCTGAATCTTACTGGTAATCCTAAAGATTCTTTTATACCAGGTCTTTCCTGAAAACAATCGGCAGTAAAATGGTCGCTGCAGACATACGACTCTTAGTAGGAACCCACCGGTCCTTGTCTGGTCCATTCTTGTCAAAGTTTCTCATCTTTTGGAAATTTGTGAAGGCTCACTTGTTCACTGCTGATATTAGAACACCCAAATGCGCTACAACGTGACAGCATTTTTCAAGTTACACAAATAAAAGAGGTGATCTTCAGGAAATGAATGATTATGGCAAGCAGTTAACACACTAAACAAACGGGCAAGGCTCTGCCTTCTCCCTGTTTGCATGTCACACTGATGACGTATTGCGGAAATGCGCAGAATTTTAGGGGCGTATCCCAGAGAAAAAATTACCATAATTTAGAATAAAATTTTAATATATTTATAATTTATTTTGCAAAAACGAACAGAGCTCAATGATATAAGACAGGGGTCACCAACACGGTGCCCCCAAGGACCATTTGAGGTACCCGCGGACCTGTTCTAAAAAATAGCACAACTCACTACTAAGCTGCATAGGACATGAAGCAGAGTGACAGGATGTGAAGCGCGGAGGATCATCATTGTTTGGTACCTGTTTCACAATGTTGTGAGCTGTTTGTGGATCAGACGAGCAGAGAGTGAAGCGCGAAGGATCAGGATCATCATTGTTTGGTGCCTGTTTAACATTGTTGTGAGCTATTTCTGGATCAGACGAGCAGAGACTGACGTGTATCGCTGAGGATCAGGAGCTGCATTGTTGGTGCTGTTCACGCTTTTGTCTCTTTACTGACTTGTAACAGGCTACAACCAATGCCTTTAATTTCAGGAGGCTTTTCTGGCAGCTCACTCTGCTATTTGCTACAAATTGCTTGTTTCTTTCCATTGATTCTGGATCCAGCTTGTGTTCACCAAGGCCACATCCATTCATATACTCAAGGGTGCTGGATCCCCCCTCACACAAACTGCAGTTGGGCCTCCACAACGAAACTGTTTGCCCACTTAATTTGTGACGCTTTATGGTCTGAGACTTTTCTGCATCATTCATATGACTGTCATTATTTTCAGTTCTCAGACTACCTGGAATCACTGAATCTTATCAACACATCTGGATCTACCCATCACTGCGACTTTCATTGTTTTTGGGTTCTGAATGATCATGTCTTCATCAATGTTTCTCATGGTTCAATTATGGGGGAAAAATGCCACACTGTTAACTCCTATAATTACACATCAGTGACAAAGAAGTCAAGTAAATGTCTGATATTAATGTTGTTATTGATCTCAGGGATTCAGCCCAACCCAGGTCCCTCCATTAACTACATTAACTACAGTACTCCCAATGAGTTTAAAAATAATTCAGGTCTCCATTTCCTGCATGTAAACGCTCGTAGCCTTCTAAAAAAACTTGATGAATTGAAAATCCTAATCAGTTATTCTGGGGCAGATGTGATCGTTATCTCTGAAACTTGGCTCAACAAATCTGTTCTGAAAAATCACCTGGTAATCAATTAATTTAAGATCTATCGTTGTGATCGTAATAAGTGGGGAGGTGGAGTCGCTATTTATATCAAAGTCTCATTGGCTGCCAGGATTGCGTCTAAAAAACAATCGCAACCCAGTTTGAGGCTTTAGCTTTGAACATCAGTTAGAAGGGAGGTCAGATCTTAACAGTTGTAGGTTGTTATCGTCCCCCCCTCTACAACACCTGAGGCTCTGGCCACCCTGATTGAATTCATAGGAAATTTAAAACACAATGAGATTGTTATGGCAGGAGATTTCAACATTGATTGGGATAAGTTGACCCCCCTCTCTGATGAATTCAAGGAATGTTACCTATCTCTCAATCTAACACAACTTATTGATTCTCTCACCAGACCAAACAAAAAATGTCCCGAAAAATCTTCCACCTTAGATCTGTTTTTCACAAATGCACCTCACAAATTTCCTGGTACAGGTGTATTTGCTAACATTTTGAGTGATCATTCCGTAATAGCAGCTCTTAGATCTACTAAGCTTCCACCTGCTAAGCCCAGAATAATTCAAAAAAGGGATTTGAAACATTTCTGTGAACAGTCATTCCTCTGGGATCTATTGTAACAGGTGTCAGAATCCCGGACCCGTTAGCAGCAGATGAAGCTGGAAAAACAGCATGTAAATGAGCACATGGGAGACGCAGTCTGTGTTACTCCTGTTTCTCTCAGCTTATTTATTGAACAAACCAGCTCATTTAATTGTCAATACAGCCCAATTTATAGTTCAGTAATTTACTGTATATATAATCTATGTAGACATTTTCCATCATAGACATAAACATCAACATTAACGTTCCTTTAAACAGGAATAATCCCATCAACATCATATTTTGTCACAATTCCCTCAGGCAACATGTACCTTCAATTCACTGCACTTTATATGCATATTTATTCACACACAGTGACATATTTCATGGGCATGTATGTTACAATTATTGTAAACTGGCATAACTATCTTTGAATTCAAACTACTTTAAATGAATGCATTAAATCACAGTTTAACCTTCCCAACACTGTGTTTAGAACACAAATAAACCACACAGCCTGATAACAGTACAATACTCTCATACCAGGGAATATATTCCCTACTTACTTTACAAGTAATTACCGTTAGTAATTCAGTGGTTGCACCTAGCCCGTCTTACCCACCGCTAGTGCTAACCAGCTAGCATCACGGCCTGTTGGCTACTTATACACAACAAACTCTTCTAATATCTTTTAACACATTGACACATTTCCCTAAGCATTTTGCAAACAGTATTAAATGATGAACAGTACTTGGTTAAAATAAACTTGAAGGTTATTCTCACCTGGAAAAACAGCATGTAAATGAGCACATGGGAGACGCAGTCTGTGTTACTCCTGTTTCTCTCAGCTTATGAGAAACGGCAGAGCAACAGGCAGCTCAAAGTCCCCATGCGCCACCTACTGGTGAAACACTGTTATTACACCCCTCGTCACTAACCCCTGTTAACAACAAATAAAATATCTTCTTATCAGAACCCCATAAACATTTAAAGAAATGCATGTTTGTTTGTTTGTTTTTTTCTTCCACTTTTGTGAGCACACACCAGTGGGCATCACACACTCCCGGCAAAAATAAAAATGGCTCTGACATAAAAAAAACTTAAAACAGATTGTCCTTAAACCCAATTTCACCAAATAAACCTTCTCAACCGCATAGCAATCTGGGTGGAATGCTCACAACTGGTGTGTGGTAAATATGATGTTGCCATGGAAGTTGAGTACACAAAAAAGAATTTGGGTACTGCACACTCAGTGAAGAATTAGGTAAATATGAATATTGCATTGGGTGAACAAAAACTGCATTCAGATTTGCATGTGACTGTACTGATGGCTCCCCCAATGAGTCATACGTGAGGAAGTGCCTGGGCCTTTTATTGCGTGTTGACCTCCTGACCTCTGTCTGATCAAGTTCAGCAGGAGGGATCATGAATTGATTTTCAGGCTCTGGCCCTACAGATCGGTTGATCTCCTCCTCTTCCAAAGGTCTGGGCGAGACAGGTATGGTTGCGTCCATGTCTTGCTCAGGTGCATCGTTTAGAGATTCCAAGATGGCTTCTGGTGAATATTCAGTAGGTGTCTGATTTTCATCCCCAACTGTTTCAGGGGTTCTCCCAGAAGTTTGAGACAAAGTTGTCTGAGGCAACGGAGATGTCTCGTATGGAAACCTTTGCTCAGTTCTCTGTACTGGTACCCTAAGCCAGTATCCTGAGGGGAAATTATCATCTGAATCAGATCAAAAAAGGCGTTCAATACAGGATCAACTGGACTTTATTTGTTGCAGAAAACGTTTCGACTTCTGTCCAGAAGTCTTTTTCAATTCTGAATGGAAGCTGTGAGAACGAGAAGTTTTATACAGGCTTACAAGTCACGCACCAACATATGAAATTGGAAACTGATACTGGTACTGAATACTGATCTGAATCAGATGTTTCACCATTAATCTCTTCTCTCTCTGTTCTTGTGTCCTTTCCTTGCCTTTGTTTGTGGGTCTGTTTTCTGGCAGGAACCAACTTTGTTTGGTGCAGTGTCTCTTCCACAGGTAAGTTGTTTACCAGCATAAGGAGGTTGCGATGCAACGTCCTGGTCTTACTCTGGTCTCCTGATTCAGGGCAGACAACATACACTGGGTTGTCCGCTAGCTGTCTTTTAACTAAGTAAACAGTTTTCTCCCAGTAAGTCCGTAATTTACCCGGTCCCCCACGTTCACGGAAGTTCCGGACTAAAACTCTGTCTCCTGGGTGCAGAGTTACTCCTTTTGCCTTCCTGTCGTATGTCACTTTCCCCTTTGCACTAGCCTTGGTGCTGCTTTCACTGGCAATCCGGTAAGCTTGTGACATCCGCTCTGCCCATTTCTCTGCATATCCTTTAGGTGTTTCCGACTCTTTGTCTCCAGCCAATCCAAACAACAAGTCAACTGGGAGGTGTGGGTGACGGCCATAAAGAAGGAAAAAAGGTGAGTAGCCTGTTGACTCGTGGCGTGTGCAATTGTACGCATGTACAACCTGCGGGAGGTGATCCTTCCACCGCAGCTTTTCTCTATCAGTCAAGGTCCGTAACATCTGGAGGATGGTGCGATTTAGCCTCTCGACTGGATTCCCTTGGGGATGATATGGTGTTGTACGTGAGTGCCTCACCCCAGACAACAACTGCAAAGTTTGGAACAACTTATTTTCAAATTCACGACCTTGGTCGTGATGCAGCTTTGATGGATATCCAAATCGAGGAATGAAGTCATTGAACATCAGTTCAGCAGCTGTCCTTCCACTTTTATTTCTTGTGGGATATGCCTGAGCAAATCTTGTAAAATGATCAACCACAACTAATATATATTCAAACCCTCCCACGCTGGCTTCTAAGTGCAGATAATCAATACACACCAGCTCTAGGGGGAAACTGGAAGTGATACTACACATAGGTGCTCGGTCATATGTGACAGGTTTCTTGGCTTTGATGCACAAACACTTTTGAGTGACATATTCTTCAATTTCTTTAGCCATGAATGGCCAGTAAAACCTGTCCCTTGCCAAATGGAGCACTTTCTCTGTGCCCACATGGCTCATCTCATTGTGCAGATGTTTCAGGGCTAACGGTCGATACTTGGTAGGAAGGACAAGTTGTTTTTTCTCTCCCGCAAATCTGTAAAGGAGGTCGTTTTCCAAACGGAGTTTACTCCATTCATGCAGCAATTTCTGAGTGTCTCTACCAACCGTTTTACGTATTCCCTCTGTTAACGTAATGTTGGATGCTTTCATTTCTCTGACCTGGCCTATGGCTGAATCCTCTTTTTGTGCCTTGACAAGATCCTCATGGCTTATGGTCGGGAGATCAGAATGGGGTTGTTGGTCAGAACCTTTGGAAGAAGTAATGAGTGCTGCCACCCATGCTACATCTTTGCGCCAAGCTGCTTGACTCCCATCCCATGTTGCACACACCGCCTCATCTGGGAAATCCTCAGTGCAAGTCTTCCCATACGTCTCCATATCAAGAGGAAAACGAGACAGTGTATCAGCATCTATATTGGACTTCCCAGGCCGGTATCTAATGTCGAACCGAAAATCTGAGAGTTCACCCACCCACCTATGACCAACTGCATTAAGTTTGGCTGTACTTAAAATGTAGGTCAACGGGTTGTTGTCTGTGTACACCGTAAAGTGAGGGGCATAGTACAGGTAATCACGGAATTTCTCACACACGGCCCATTTCAATGCAAGAAACTCGAGTTTCCCACTGTGCAGATGGTAATTGCGTTCGGCTGGTGTAAGTGTCCTGGAACCGTACCCAATCACTCTCAGTTTCTCATTCTGCTGTTGGTACAAAATGGCTCCCAACCCCTGGTCTGATGCATCGGTATGCAGGACAAATGGTAGACTAAAATCCGGATATGCCAGAACAGGTGGATTTGTTAGGACACTAATTAGCTGTTCAAGAGCTTCCTGGTGTTTGGCGGTCCAGTTAACTGGCGCTCTGGAAGATAGTTGGGGTTGTTTGGCCTTCCCAGCTGTACCTGATTTATTCTGGAGCAGCTCATAGATCGGTTTAGCAATCCGGGAAAAATCCTGGATATATGAGCGGTAATAGCCGAGAAATCCAGCCAATCTCCTAACCTCTCCGACTGTCGTTGGTTGCTTTTTAGTCAATGTGTGGATCGCTTCCAAATCATGGGGATCTACTTTGACCCCTTCAGCAGACACAAGACGACCCACATATCGAACTTCTGACTTGAACAGTTCACATTTTTCAGCTCTCAGTTTCACTCCATGATTGGAGGG
>JBBPBX010087197.1:0-14751 GCA_038048925.1 Garcialebias charrua
TAAATCACTCGTACGCACAGTTTAAGAACAAATCTGTGCGTACGAACGGTTCTTGCATGAGGCCCAATGTTCTTAATGCCTTCAATTAGTTTTTCTTGTTTAATTACTTCCTCCACACTCTTGTCGATCTATAACATAAAATTCATACTTTAACTGCATAGGAAACCATGTATAATTATAATACAATAAAATCATACTTTTTTATGTTTCCAACTTCGTATTTTTCAGCAATCTGCATAGGGTAGCGGGCTTCCCTTCCGAACATCATGTAGTGGTGAAAACTTTGTTGTCATCCGTTTCTTTGTACGAATTCCAAACATCACTGCATTCAGATATTCGTCCCATGTCTCTGGTTTTGAACCTACCATTTTGGAAAGAGATCTGACAAAAACATGTTGACATTATCCTTATGGGCCGGCCGTGGTGTAGTGGTAATGGCAGTCGACCCCTGATCGGAAGGTTGGAGGTTCGAATCCCGCATCTGCCCACCATGTGTCGTTGTGTCCCTGGGCAAGACACTTAACCCCGAGTTGCTCCCGGTAGGTCTGGATGGCGCCTTGCAAGGCAGGCTACCACTACCGGTGTATGAATGTCTGAATGAATGGGTGGATGGCTGGTTTTGTAAAGCGCTTTGTGGCTCCTCACAGGGGGCTGGAAAGCGCTATATAAATAAGCTCCATTTACCATTTATGATACAATGTACTTTGTGAAATTGGGAGTGTAATTGTTTATCAGTAGCTAATTCCTGTGACTGTTACCTTTGGATAGTACCATTCATTCTTTCAACCAGACCATTAGTCTGGGGATGGTAGGGTGCACACAAACTTCATTTTATCCCAAGTACTTTACAGACATTCTTGTTTATCTGTCACAACCATACACAAATCAGAACTTGAAGAACTGCATGCCAAAAAAACAAAAAAAACAAATGTATGATGAAGTATAACTTTACCACATTAACAAACTCTGTTCCTTGGTCAGTAAGAATTCTGTTTGGTGTCTCAAATTGATGGACAAAGTCAAGAATCTTGGATGTGACCTCCTTTGCGTTTTTGGAAGTCAAAGGGTACGCCTGGGCCCACTTTGTGTAATAGTCAACCATTACACAGATGTATTTGTTTCCCCTTTTTGTAGTTTTTAGTTTCCCAATTAAGTCCATTCCTATGAGTTCAAATGGTTCTGACACCTAAATGTAAATAGACAAAATTAAGTACGGTACACACTAACAGATTTGAAATAAACATTTCATTCTGCATTGTGCTAAGGTTGACAAATTAGAGTAAAATATTATAGTCATTAAACATTTTGCAGCAAAACTCATTAATAAGACCTCAATAAAGTACTAAAGTACCTGTATTTGGATGAGCACTGGAGTGTCTTTTAATTTATGGTTTGCGGACTGGCAAACTGCACATTCACGTACCTGCATAGGAGATAGGTGTCACAATATTTTCAATAATGCTAATTACTCCAACTGCCATTTTGCAATATCTGGTACAAGAAGGAGTCATGTGAAAATGCTGGGTGTCCAAGAGTTTAAGTGATGTTACTAAGGTAAAGGTAACAAAGAACGTCAGGATACGTGTAACAAAAATAAATAAGTAATGACACAAAAACAGTAATTTATGGAATAATGCATATGATCGGATCAGACCATCTCATGTTTACGTCATACTTGTACATGATTCTGCTTAGCTTTTTTTAGGCAATCGTTTGGTAGAAGAGATTATCATTCTACATATATGACAATCATCTACATGTGTTTTTACCCATTTGTCGATGTCAACAGTCATTCCAGGCCAGTAGTAACGCAGACAAATGGCATTTCGCGTCCTTTTCTGGCCAGTATGAGCTCCTGTGGCGCTTGCATGAAAACCCAAGAAAATTTCGTTGGCTTCTTCGGCACCACAGACTACTCTGAGTTTAGTATTTTTTCCTTTTCCTTTCAAGTAGAGCAAGCTTTCTCCTAAAAAAAAAAATTCACAAGAAGAAAACACTTACTTTTGAGCCATTGTAGACAGTAATAAGTTGTTTCATTAACTCATCCATCCATCCATCCATCTTCTTCCGCTTATCCGGGGTCGGGTCGCGGGGGTAGCAGCCTAAGTAAGGAAGCCCAGACTTCCCTCTCCCCAGCCACTTGGAGCAGCTCCTCCGGGGGAATCCCAAGGCGTTCCCAGGCCAGCCGAGAAACATAGTCCCTCCAGCGTGTCCTGGGTCTTCCTCTGGGTCTCCTCCCGGTGGGACATGCCCGGAACACCTCACCAGGGAGGCGTCCAGGAGGCATCCTAACCAGATGCCCGAGCCACCTCAACTGGCTCCTCTCGATGTGGAGAAGCAGCGGCTCTACTCCGAGTCCCTCCCGGATGACTGAGCTTCTCACCCTATCTCTAAGGGAGAGTCCAGCCACCCTGCGGAGAAAACTCATTTCAGCCGCTTGTATCCGAGATCTTGTTCTTTCGGTCATAACCCAAAGCTCATGACCATAGATGAGGGTGGGAACGTAGATCGATCGGTAAATTGAGAGCTTTGCCTTTTGACTCAGCTCTCTCTTCACCACGACAGACCGGTACAGCGCCCGCTTCACTGCGGACGCTGCACCTATCCGCCTATCGATCTCACGCTCCAGTTTTCCCTCATTCGTGAACAAGATCCCGAGAAGGGCGCATGCGCACGCAGCGACCAGCAGCGGGTTGGAATGTGTGAGGTGACGTGTCGTTTTGTTTGATTAATTTTGTGTTAATCATACGTTTTAAATCAGGAATTTTTTTTGAGTGTCAAGGCCCCAGTTTTTACAGACAAGGATGGATTTTCTGTCATTTTTCGTGCTGTGGTTCTTCGTTAATCAGCTGATGAATCACCTGTGTGCCGGTGAATCTACCGGGATTGTTTGGAATGTCAGGATCCAGTACTCCAGAGACACCCTTTTACAGCTAAATGTTGCCACATTAGCTCAGGTGTCAGACCTCGACCCACAAATACCGCCGGATCTCATTCGGAGCGATTTGAACAGAGCAAGGAGTAATAAAGGTGCCGGTAAAAGGAAGCGGGGAAGACGTGCAGGGCTCAGACTGCGGCTGAGGAGACAACGCGCTGATCGGATCCCTCTTCCTTCTTTCATCTTGGCAAATGTGCGGTCCCTCAGGAACAAACTTGATGAACTTGAAAGCTGCGTTCGCTACAAAAAGGATTTTAAGAACTGCTGCGTCATGGCTTTCAGTGAAACGTGGCTCACAGAGCAAGACTTGGACTCGGATCTGTCCATAGATGGATTTGGGGCTCCACTTCGACTGGACCGACAGGCTGAGGTAACGGGGAAAACTCAGGGCGGGGGTGTCTGTCTGTATGTTAGCAGACGCTACTGTACTTCAGTGACGATAAGAGAGCGGATTTGCACGCCTCACGTTGAACTTCTATCAGTGT
Source organism: Garcialebias charrua (assembly GCA_038048925.1). Lineage (NCBI taxonomy): Eukaryota > Metazoa > Chordata > Actinopteri > Cyprinodontiformes > Rivulidae > Garcialebias > Garcialebias charrua. Next base: position 3,424 of record JBBPBX010087197.1, read on the forward strand.
CACTACGGCCCTTTTATCTACCCCGTGAGTTCCCCCAAATTTTCATCACAATTGTGTACATTCATCCAAAGGCAGACCCCACCTCTGCCTCCAGCACAATTTTTGATGTCGTGCAGAAGCAGCAGTCCATCTCCCCAGATGCACCTAACTTTGTCTTAGGTGATTTTAATCACGTTTCTCTTAAGAAAACACTGAGAAATTTTTATCAGTATGTTTCCTGCACAACAAGAGGTGATAAGACACTGGATTTATGTTATGGCTCAGTGAAGGATGCTTTTAAGTCTGTCCAACTCCCTCCACTGGGCTCTGCTGACCACAACTGTGTTCATCTGCTGCCCATCTACAAAACTGTTCTGAAGAGAGAAAAACCTGAGATCAAGGACATAAAAGTCTGGACAGAGGAATCAGTTCTCTCACTGCAGGAATGTTTTCGGTGTACGGACTGGGATCTTTTTAAACAATCTTGTGGTGATGATTTAGACTCATTAGTGGATGTCACATGTTCTTATATCACGTTTTGCAGAGATATGATTATCCCAGCGAAGCGTGTAAAAATATATCCTAATAACAGACCATGGGTTACTAAATCAGTTAAGTCCAGTTTGTATAAAAAATCAATTGCTTTTAAACAGGGAACAGTCTTTGACCAGCATTTAGCCAGAAAAGAAGTAAAGGTAGAAATTTCAAAAGCAAAACAAAAGTACAAAGACGAATTGGAGAATAAAATGGCCACAAATCAACTTGGCTCAGCATGGGCTAGTATGAAGACTATTGCAGGCCTTCAGAAGCCACATAAAACCCGTGTCACTATAGATGGTTTTGATTCAGATTTTAAACTTGCAAATGCTTTAAATTCATTTTATTGTCGTTTTGATACCTGTGATTTTAGCAGTGAAATCCAGAAACTAGTTCACGATCTTAAAGACACACAGCACTCTAACATCAGCCTCCAAGATGTGAAACAAGCTTTTCAGTGTGTAAAAGTGAACAAAAGTCACGGACCAGATAATGTATGTGGCCGTTCTGTAAAATTCTGTGCCAATGAGCTGAGTTCCATTTTTCAGTATATTTATAATAAGTCTCTGGAAACACAACATGTTCCCATCATCTGGAAAGATGCTGTAGTGGTTCCTGTCCCTAAATCCAACAGTCCGAAAACTGTTGGTGATTTTAGACCAGTAGCTTTGACCTCAGTTCTGATGAAAATCTTTGAAAGATTAATCAGAGGTGAGATTCTAAAGCAGACTGAACATCTTTTAGATCCCATGCAGTTTGCTTACAGGCCTCATAGAGGCGTAGAGGACGCAACACTCACCCTGCTAAATATGCTTTTTAAACACTTAGATTTAAATGCGACCCATGTCAGACTTTTATTTGTAGATTTTTCCTCAGCTTTTGATACAATCCAACCTCACATATTAACTGAACGGCTTGTTGAACAGTTTCCTCTGAGTAACAATTTGATGGGCTGGATCTTGGATTTTTTAAGTAACAGGACACAGAGAGTAAGGGTGAATAATTGTCTCTCTGAATCTAAGTCCTCTTCCACCGGGTCACCCCAGGGATGTGTACTGTCACCCCTGCTTTTTATTCTATACACCAACATGTGTCGGAGCAGACATGAGAGCAGGTACATTATAAAGTATGCAGATGATTCTGTTATTGTCAGTCTGCTTAAAGGAAATGAAAGTAGCCATGGGCAGGTGACTGATGATTTTGTTCAATGGTGCGAGGACTCTTTCCTCAAACTAAACACAGATAAGACAAAAGACATGATCATTGATTTTAGGAAGAAACCTCACCAGCACGGAGTCACTTTAATTAAAGGTCAAGCAATTGAGACAGTGCAGTCTTACAAATACCTCGGGACAATCATAGACGATAAATTAAACTTTGAAACCAATTTTGACAAGGTGTGCAAAAAGGCCCACCAGCGCCTTTATTGTCTAAGGAAACTCAACCATTTTAATATTGACCGAACCATAATGACCATGTTTTACCGTGCTTTTATTGAATCAGTTTTATCCTTTTCTTTGGTGTCATGGTTTGGTCACACTACACTGAGAGGAAAGAATTCCCTTCAGCAGATTGTTAAGCTGTCATCTAAACTGACCGGAGGAACCCTAACCTCAGTAACATCCATGTACGTTAGTCAGGTACAGAGGATAGCTTCTTCTGTTTTAAAAGATGTCCTTCATCCCCTGTACGGAGAGTTTCAGCTTCTTCCCTCTGGTCGGAGGTTTTTAGTCCCTAAATGTAGGACAACACGTTTTAAAAATAGCTTTGTTCCCACTGCTGTTACTGAAATGAACAAACTGAAATAATGTTGAAGCTTTTAGTGGTTAAATGTTTTTATTTTTCATTTTACATATGATTTGGGGAGCCTTAACACTGTTATGTGCAACATTATCTGTTTATGGTTTCTTTGAAGTGTTTTTACTAAATGTTTTTACTGTTTTTATTTGTGTGTGCGCATGGATGGATGTATGCTTTGTACCACTGCAAACCACATTTACCCTTGGGTATAAATAAAGTAACCTGAACCTGAACCTGATACTTAAACTCCTCCACTTGGGGCAGGACCTCCTCCCCGACCCGGAGAGGGCATGCTACCCTTTTCCGGCTCAAGACCATGGCCTCGGATTTGGAGGAACTGATCCTCATCCCGGCCGCATCACACTCGGCTGCAAACCGCTCCAGTGAAAGTTGTAAATCACGAACTGATGAAGCCAGTAGGACCACATCATCTGCAAAAAACAGAGAAGCGATTCTAAGGCCACCAAAACGGATCCTCTCAACACCTTGGCTGCGCCTAGAAATTCTGTCCATAAAAGTTATGAACAGAATCGGTGACAAAGGGCAACCTTGGCGGAGTCCAACTCTCACCGGAAACGAGCCTGACTTACTGCCGGCAATGCGGACCAAGCTCTGACACCGGTCGTACAGGGACCTAACAGCCCTTATCAAAGGGCCTGGTACCCCATACTCCCGGAGTACCCCCCACAGAACCCCCCGAGGGACGCGGTCGAATGCCTTCTCCAAGTCCACAAAGCACATGTAAACTGGTTGGGCAAACTCCCACGCACCCTCCAGGACCCTGCTGAGGGTGTAGAGCTGGTCCAGTGTTCCACGACCAGCACGAAAACCACACTGCTCCTCCTGAATCCGAGGTTCGACTATCCGACGGACCCTCCTCTCCAGAACCCCTGAATAGACCTTACCAGGGAGGCTTAAGAGTGTGATCCCCCTATAGTTGGAACACACCCTACGGTCCCCCTTTTTGAATAGGGGAACCACCACCCCAGTCTGCCAATCCAAGGGAACTGCCCCCGATGTCCACGCGATATTGCAGAGTCGCGTAAGCCAACACAACCCTACAACATCCAGAGCCCTAAGGAACTCCGGGCGAATCTCATCCACCCCCGGAGCCTTGCCACCGCGGAGCTTTTTAACCACCTCGGCGACCTCAGCACCAGAGATCGGAGAACCCGACCCAAAGTCCCCAGGCTCCGCTTCCTCAGTGGAAGACGTGCCAGTAGGATTGAGGAGGTCTTCGAAGTATTCCGCCCACCGACTCACAACATCCCGAGTTGAGGTCAGCAGCACGCCACCCCCACCATAAATGGTGTTGGTCGCGTACCTCTTTCCCCCCCTGAGACGCCGGATGGTGGACCAGAATCGCCTCGAAGCCGTACGGAAGTCATTCTCCATGGCCTCTCCGAACTCCTCCCACGCCCGAGTTTTTGCCTCAGCAACCACCCGAGCCGCATGCCGCTTGGACTGCCGGTACCTATCAGCTGCTTCCGGGGTCCCACAAGCCAAAAAGGCCCAATAGGACTCCTTCTTCAGCCTGACAGCATCCCTCACTGCCGGTGTCCACCACCGGGTTCGAGGGTTGCCACCACGACAGGCACCAACAACCTTGCGGCCACAGCTCCGATAAGCTGCCTCGACAATAGAGGCGCGGAACATGGCCCACTCGGACTCAATGTCCCCCGCCTCCCTCGGAACGTGTTCAAAGCTCTCCCGGAGGTGGGAGTTAAAGCTCCGTCTTACGGGAGACTCTGCCAGACGTTCCCAGCAGACCCTCACAATACGTTTGGGTCTGCCAGGTCTGACCGGCATCCTCCCCCACCATCGGAGCCAACTCACCACCAGGTAGTGGTCAGTTGACAGCTCCGCCCCTCTCTTCACCCGAGTGTCCAAGACATGCGGCCGCAGATCAGATGAGACGACAACAAAGTCGATCATCGAACTGCGACCTAGGGTGTCCTGGTGCCAAGAGCACATATGGACACCCTTATGCTTAAACATGGTGTTCGTTATGGACAATCCATGACGAGCACAGAAGTCTAATAACAGAACACCACTCTGGTTCAGATCAGGGGGGCCGTTCCTCCCAACCACACCCCTCCCAACCACACCCCTCCAGGTCTCATCCCACTACCAGATGTAATTCACAGGAAACGTTAAACTTATGTTGGCACAGCAGGACTGGACCATTTATTTAACATAATTGTAAATTACATCACACATTTGTACATGATTGGTTTATTATTTTTCCTATAATTAACTTCAGCACAGATGAAATATAGGAACAACAGAACAGTGAAGGATGATATTTTACTCATTTCTGTAGGTACATTAACTTAGTTTCTGGCTTAGGAAGATAAAGGTTTAGGAGGAGAAAAATGGAGGAAGAAAAGTTAAGAGTCAGGGAGTTATCTTGATGTGTTTAACCAGAAGCATGGCAGCTCTCCGGCTGAACTCGGCTACACGTTGGTACCCTTGGCAAAGCATTTGACGACTTTTACCTCGTGAAGATGGTCAGTCTCCCTCGGTCCAGTTTGGTCAGTTCGTTTACCATTCTCAGCGTCTCCAGACGTGCGCCTTGACTCGAACCGAAAGTAACGGCAGCTCCTGGTGTTGTTTTCAAGATAAGACGTTCCTTAAAGGAATGTCAATAAAAGAGAGCTTTTTCAGCTGTTGAAGATGACTTATAACTTGGCAAGTTATAAGCCTTTAACTGAATGACGTGGTCATTAGCGTGTTGACCAGACGATCATCAGTTCTTTGGGGAACCTCATCATGGCATTGAGGTCCTCAGCAAACTCCTCAGGAACTAACTCGTTCCTTCCAAACTCTTGCAGACTCTGAAGCGTTTCAGCAAAACTTAGAACTTAAAAAAGATCAAAGAGATGAGAGAGACTTGTCTTTTTTATTGGTCCGTGGACCAGTCGAGCAGTTCACTTGCCGTTATCACGACCCAAGGTTACAGCCAGAGCAGAGAGAAATGTTTAGGAAAAAGACAGAATAAGCTGGAGCCCTTCTCACGAAAAACAACAGATTAACTGTCTTCTGACTTTCTAAACAAAACCGTCGGGTCTCTCTGACCCGAGACTTCAACTTTAACACAGCAGTGAACACAGTAATACTCCATATTAAAAGAATAACAGCATATAACATATATCATGAAAATGACAAAAGTTATTCTTTTGATCACATCAGCCTAAAATCAAAGATAGAAATAGTCTCTTTTGGTGACTATATTCTCAGATTACAACTAATGGAATGATTTTGTGGTAAATTTCTTGCTTTACTGAGAGGTCAGTAAAGGTCATCTCTGGAACAGTTCAAAAGTATACAGGTGTATCAGAGTGGACCCGGTCATGCCCACTACACTGTCATTGCCCACGTGAGCGTTGAAGTCTCCTAGTAGAACAAGGGAGTCCCCAGGAGGCGCACTCTCCAATACCCCCTCCAAGGACTCCAAAAAGGGTGGGTAGTCTGAGCTGCCGTTTGGTGCATAGGCACAAACAACAGTCAGAGCCCGTCCCCCCACACGTAGGCGAAGGGAGGCTACCCTCTCGTTCACCGGGGTGAACCCCAACGTACAGGCACCAAGATGGGGGGCAACCAGTATGCCCACTCCTGCTCGGCGCCTCTCACCAGGGGCAACTCCAGAGTGGAAGAGTGTCCAACCCCTCTCAAGGAAACTGGTTCCAGAGCCAGAGCCATGCGTTGAGGTGAGTCCGACTATTTCTAGTCGGAACTTCTCAACCTCACACACTAGCTCAGGCTCCTTCCCCACCAGAGAGGTGACATTCCATGTCCCAATGGCCAGCTTCTGTAGCCGAGGATCAGACCGCCAGGGTCCCCGCCCTCGGCCACCACCCATCTCACATTGCACCCGACCCCTTTGGCCCCTCCCACAGGTGGTGAGCCCATGGGAAGGGGGACCCACGTCTCCTCTTCGGGCTGTGCCCGGTCGGGCTCCATGGGTAAAAGCCCGGCCACCAGGTGCTCGCCAGCGTGCCCCACCTCCGAGAATTTCACACGGGGGGGGGGCTTTCTCCGAAAATCTCTCAGACCTGGTTTTAGAGATGCTTTATGTATTATTTTATTGTGACATTCATTTAACATAACTAAAAGAATGGGTGTCCTTAAATATAATTTAAATGTTACAAATACAGTATAAGAATACAGTAGATATAAATACAAAACAACTCAAATTAATACTAACCTTCTACTTGATACCTTGACGCTTTTCGACGGAGTTCAGTTTTTTCACTTTTTGACAAACCAATGTCATATGAACCATGGGTGACACTTTATAATAACTACACATTATTTAGCCTTATTTAAGCATTAATAAACATTTAATTAACATTGAAAACATCATTAATTAAGGATGATTCACACTTAATACACTATTAATTAACACACTTATTAACGCTTTATACATAAAGAATAATGAGTTCCAAAACCTACGTACTCAATGTTTATTCATGCTTAAAGACCGTGTAAAGTGAAATTAAATGTGTGTTTTTAGTTTGTCACATGGCATAAATATGTGTTATTAATCACCCATATAAGTCTGACTGATTAAAAACATTGTTTACCTTATAAAATTAAGTCTCAAAAATCATGAAAAAACATGATTTTGCCTTGCCCTGGAACGCTGGGGGCGTGTCAGTGCGTGGGCGTGGTTTCAGCGCAGCTGCGCTGACTGTGTGGAGGTGGAGAGGCAGGCAGCAGAGATCCAGTAAACCTGCTCTGTCTTTATTTGAGTTCTGTCTGTAACAGCAGCTACTTTTTCCAAGAGTTACGCTGTTTTTGTAAATAGTTTTCTTGTGTGTTTTTAATCTGGAATGAATTAAAAAAAAACAGTAATAAAAAAAAAAAGAGTTGCACCATGCGGGATTTGAACACGTGGGGTTTGGGACGGAAGGCAAGCGCTCTAACCATTGTCCTATCCAGGCATTACAGATACTCGGTATAATACCACGCAGGATAAAAACATGTTATGATTTGTACGGGTGCCCTGACCATTACGACATCCAGGGAAGATGCACGAACGAGGCATAATTGATTAGCTAGCTAACAATGAACAAAATATCTATGCTATTGCTATCTGATGCTATCTGCGATTCGCGAGTGAACGGCTCCACCGAGGCGAATTTATACGGCTGGAGCTGCAGGGGGTGGGGCTATACTAATGAGGACCGCGTGACGAAACGCGGTCACGTTTAAAACACGCCTAAAAAATCCTGAAACAGAAAAATGTTTATACACAGTTTGCTCTATAACTCCAAAATTAATTGAGCTACAATTTTGAGACTTTTTACTCATTTACAAGATTACCATTATGACATTTATGTTTATTGAAGAAAATGTTGAAATTCACTTTACACGGTCTTTAATAACTCATGAATTAACTATGCTATCTATATTTGTGAATGCTCAAATTAATGTGCTTTCACCACATGTATTAAATGCGTACTAATTGTTAAATAATGTTTGAATTCACTATCTATTAATCCTGCAATGCATCATTAATTAAGGCAGTTGCTAGTAGTTACTTAAGTGTATTTGTGAACCCTTCTAAAGTGAAGACTATTCATTCTTTATTAAGGTTTTGTTAATGTTGAATAAATCCTAAATAGCCACAAGTTATTTTTCACTTGTGGAAATCTAAAATGTTTACCCAACCTGGGTCATGAAACACTCAACCTGTAGCAGGTCACTAAAGTGGCAAAAATTGTGTCAAAGAAAAGTAGTGCAAAACATTTTGGTCACAAATCAAATGATAGGATTTTACAACGTTTCACTGACGTTTTTCTTTTTCTGTTCGTGTTGAAGCGGCTGCTTCAACAACCCGCCCGGACAGAAAAAGCTGTGACACAAAACGTGCGTGGTGACGTCGTTGTTACGCAGCGAAACACTCAACCTGTAGCAGGTCACTAAAGTGGCAAAAATTGTGTCAAAGAAAAGTAGTGCAAAACATTTTGGTCACAAATCAAATGATAGGATTTTACAACGTTTCACTGACGTTTTTGAAAAGTAGTGCAAAACATTTTGGTCACAAATCAAATGATAGGATTTTACAACGTTTCACTGACGTTTTTCTTTTTCTGTTCGTGTTGAAGCGGCTGCTTCAACAACCCGCCCGGACAGAAAAAGCTGTGACACAAAACGTGCGTGGTGACGTCGTTGTTACGCAGCGCTCACTCCAACAGCAGGCGTTAGCGATAGCAGGCTAAAAGCTAAGCTAGTCTCCAAAGCGCGTTGTTTTCGCTTCAAAACGAGTCAAACGAGTGCTCATGACCGTCAGAATGTGACTGAACAAAGTTTCACAAGCGAAGAGAAAGCTGACGACATCACTGATGAGAGGAAAGACTAATTCGTCGGTGTGGACGTAGTTCGGTTTTGTTAAACTGCAGGCTTCTTCTGCAGCGAGTCCTACTCGGTTTCTTTATTTTGCAAAACGTGACGGAGTCGTTCTAACTAGCGGTGGGAACATCTAACTGACAGATGTATGTTTTATTGACTTTTAGAAAATGTCAATACAAACCTGTTTTTGGTATTCAACGTCTCCTGCTTTGATTTTTGTCTGATTTCCACAAGTGAAAAATAACTTCTGGCTATTTAGGATTTATTCAACATGAACAAAACCTTAATAAAGAATGAATAGTCTTCACTTTAGAAGGGTTCACAAATACACTTAAGTAACTACTAGCAACTGCCTTAATTAATGATGCATTGCAGGATTAATAGATAGTGAATTCATTTTGTCTGATTTCCACAAGTGAAAAATAACTTGTGGCTATTTAGGATTTATTAAACATTAACAAAACCTTAATAAAGCATGAATAGTCTTCACTTTAGAAGGGTTCACAAATACACTTAAGTAACTAAGTGTGAATCATCCTTAATTAATGATGTTTTCAATGTTAATTAAATGTTTATTAATGCTTAAATAAGGCTAAATAATGTGTAGTTATTATAAAGTGTTACCGAACCGGGTACTTTGTAATTAAAAATACTACGGAAATCTTTAGGATCCATCTTTTATTTTGTTAAGAAGAACACCGACCACATCCAGGTAGAAAAAAATCTAACTGAGTAAGGTGTGCACATGTCTTAGCATTGCTATGGCTAATCATGCCCTGGATAGAGCTTTGGAGCGTGACGTCACTGGTCCACCGCGCACAGCATTGTGGGTAGTTTTTATTGTAGTTTTTTGTTGATCCGCCATTTTTGCTGGTCGCTAGTCGCTCGTATTTTGTTTGAATCAGGTTTCAACAGTTTAGCAATGGTCCGAAATTGCTGTGTAATAGGATGCAATGTCCGTTCACACGACAGAAAAGGTAAAAAAATAGAAAACGGACTCTTGTTTTATAGTTTCCCTACCTGGAAACAACGCGAGGGGAGACGAATGGCATGGATATCAGCAGTGAGACGTCCTGATGTAACGTTCTCCAACATCACAAGATACATGTTTGTTCCAGACATTTCCATTCAGGTGAGTATTTTAAATCAGTTTACTGGAGTTGTGCCATTTTGTCAAGGTGTATCATGTTTTGGTCGAGTTCAGTGCATAGTGGGTCAACCAAGTTTAGGTCGGACATCTGTGTTATTTTAAAATAAACTGTTTAAAGTTGATTGTGTTGTCACATTGACTGTAGCATATTGTTTTTTATTATTAATTTATTTCTTTATTCATTTTATCAAAATAAATACCCAACAAAGACAAAAAAAAAGAAAATATAAAATGAAAGGCAGCAGAAAGAAGAAACTATCTTATTATATCTGCCCCTTTTCCAAACAATCTATTCAAAGAATAATCTATAAGTAACAAAAAATGAGTAACTCATCTCAATTTTCAAATTTCAACATATTACACATTAAAGCGCTTCATCTTTTAACAAAATGTGTCTGAATATTTAAGGGTAGTACATTGTTATGACATTTATACATCACCATTAAAATAAGGTAATCTACTAATGGAACTTCAGTAATTTCAACTCAAAAAATAATATACTAGATGGATGACAGTAATGTTTTCTGGCAATAATTATATTACTGATCTGCGTTCTCTTCAAGGCAAATCTTCTTATGAGATGGATGAGTCAAATCCCGACTGGGCTCCAACACTGCACTTGGGACACTCCGAGGTGAAAGTGTCAACATCAGACCGACATGCTCGTCGATTAAAGAGACGTTACAGCAGAGCACAAGGGGAAGATGAAGGCCAGGAAGTGATGGAAAGGCAAAATCAACAAGCAGTGGAGGCTGCAGGAGATGTGTAACAACCACCCCACGAGAGGACATCACTGTCGCTGCAGATGGGGAGGAGGAAGATGAACCAGCAGCAAAAAGGCGACAAACAGAATGTCAGTTGTGCGAACAAAGAAGAGCAGAAATTAATCGTCTCTTACAGGAAAACAGGGAGCTCAGGTCAGAGCTGAATAAAAAACAGCTAGACAAAGAATTTCTTAGGGGTGACACAAAAAAGTCAGGTACTATACAGGACTTCATTGCTTTGCCGTATTGTTGTCATTGTTTGAATTTGAAATGAAACAGATCCATTTTGAAGTAAACATTTGATGTAATTAAACATTTCCAGTAAATGTGATGAACGTGTGAGTTAATACATTTTATAGAAAACACACAAAAATGTGCAAATATAAGTCAACAGCATGTTTTACATAATTATGTCTCCCTTGAAGTACAAGCTCTGAGAAATATCTTTAGGAAGCTTCATGCTTTCTGTAGACGTCCAGCCATGTCTGTGTGGTCCACACAAGGTCACAGTGGTTTGATTATGCACCTGTGCAGAGTGGGTGATGCTTCTGCAGGTGAACTTCATCTCCTGCCTCCAGCTGCTGGATGCTGCATGTCTTGTATCTGTGAGGGAACTTTCTCCAGGCAGCAGCGATCACACTGAGTCCATCAGAAGATGCTCCAAGTTCAGGAGTTGGTGTTTATGATGAAACCACATGCTTTAACTTTAAGATTTTTTTTACTGCTCGCTGTATTTTAATG
>JBBPBX010087198.1:0-14751 GCA_038048925.1 Garcialebias charrua
CAGGAGGACAGTCAGAGAGACACTCAGCAGGTGGACAGTCAGAGAGACAGTGGTTTGGACATGTCCAGAGGAGGGACAGTGGTTTGGACATGTCCAGAGGAGGGACAATGGTTTGGACATGTCCAGAGGAGGGACAGTGGGTATATTAGTAGAAGGATGTTAGACATGAAGCTGCAGGAAAAAGACAAAGAGGAGATATATGGATGCAGTTAGCGAGGACATGAAGGTAGTTGGAGTGAGGACAGAGGATTCAGAGGACAGAGTGAGGTGGAGGAGGATGACTCGCTGTGGCGACCCCTGAAAAGGGAAAAGCCGAAAGAAGAAGAAGCGTTAACATTTAACTTGACCACTGCAGCGTGACAAGCTGTGAACGCTGTATTGTAACATAAAGAGAGGTTTTAATGTTTTCACCGTGATTTTTGTGCTAAATTTGCTCTTATGTTTCATTTTTCACCTCAAAGCGGAGTGAGCAGACAGCCCCTACCCTTCCCCAAAGAGCGTCGTTACGTCATCACGGTCAAACTGCAGTGATGCAGGTAAGATGAAAATAGAAGTGACGTGCATTTGGTGAAAACTGAGAATTGTTTTGTAACTTTTTCATATTTTTACATGTTTTCAGCTAGTCCTGCAACTTTTATCAGAATCACAGTCAGAATATTGTCATTTGCACCACATGTGGTACATGTGATGAAACGAGATTATGTACACATGGTCCCAGTTACATCCAACAACAAAATGTAAGAGAAAAACAGTAATAATATCTAGGATATAACTAAGAAAAACATCAACTAGAAATACACTAATCACTAATGTAATAGAAAAACATCATTATAAACAGCAGCACGAACCTGAGTCTGTATGAGCAGATGGTCACAAATGAACACACAACAACAAGAAAACCGATCAGCATCAACATGATGTGATATTTTGCAGTATTTATTCTTATTATTTATTTATTCATGAGTCTAACAGCCTCAGGGTAGAAGCTGTTCCTCTGTCTAATGGTTCTACATTTCATGCTCCTTAACCTCCGTCCTGAGAGGAGCGGGGCAAAGACTGTGTGTGCTGGGTGAGTGGGGTCTTTCATGATGCAGGTGGCCCTCTCCCTGCATCTGGAGGTGTAGATGTCTGTGATGGTGGGGAGACTGACTCCAACATCTTCTGTGCAGCCTTCACCACTCTCTGCAGAGCCTTTCTTTCTGCAGCTGTGCAGCCTCCATGCCACACGTTGATGCTGGAGCACAGGATGCTCTCCATTGCACACATGTAGAAGGAGGTGAGGACTGACAACACCATCGCCCATGATCGGGTCATCAGAGACTCTACTTCCTCAGACGGCTGAGAAGATCTGGTCTGGGAAGCTCAGTCCTCACCTCCTTCTACAGGTGTGCAGTGGAGAGCATCCTGTGCTCCAGCATCAACGTGTGGCATGGAGGCTGCACAGCTGCAGAAAAAAAGCTCTGCAGAGAGTGGTGAAGGCTGCACAGAGGTCTGTTGGAGTCAGTCTCCCCACCATCACAGACATCTACACCTCCAGATGCAAGAAGAGGGCCACCTGCATCATGAAGGACCACACTCATCCAGCGCATACACAATCTTTGCCCTGTTCCCCTCAGGAAGTAGGTTGAGCATCAAATGTTGAACCACTTGAGGAACAGCTGCTACCCTGAGGCTGTTAGACTCATGAATAATACATGATAAGAATAATCACTGCAAAATATCACATCATGCTGATCTGTTTTCCTGTTGCTGTTCATTTGTGACCATCTGCTCATACGGACTCATGCTCGTGCTGCTGCTTGTATTGATGTTTTTCTATTACGGTACATTGGTGCTTAGTGTATTTTTAGCTGATGTTTTTCTTAGATCATATCTTAGATGTTACTACTGTTCTTCTCTTACATTTTTTTGTTGTTGGATGTTACTGGGACCCGGTGTAAATAATCTCGTTTCATCACATGTACCACATGCGGTGGTAGAGGTTTTAATGTTTTCAATGTCATTTCTGTGCAAAATATGCTCATATTTTTCTTTTTTTAACCTCAAAGCAGTGAGCAGACAGACGAACAGCGTCATTACATCATCACGTTGCAGTGTCGTTACACCATCACGTAGTCTGCAGTGTCAAGTAGGTATCAGAATACTGTATAAGTGACGTGCAATTGGTGAAAACTTAGAATTGTTTTGTAACTTTTTTATATTTGTAGCCGAACGGGTATGGGTAAAAAAATACTTTAGGCAACTTTTAGTTTAAAAAAAATAATCTATTTAAAAAAATGAATTTGGTTAAAAACTTTATTAAAAGTTACCCTTTAGGCACTTTAGACCCGTTGCAGAAGATGAGGCAGGAGACACTTCACACAAACACCAATAAATTGCACAATTTGTTTAATAAAAAATCCTAAATTTAAAATACACAGTTAAAAAGGCAGTAATAACTCCTGGCAACAATGAAAGTGCAATTCGATAAAGACAGTAGTACACCACGGCAGAATTAATACCACCGCCTGGGAGATGTCCAATTAATCAAGCCACAGCTGTCCAAAGAGTTCGTCCTGGGAGAACCGTTGCGTTGCAGCAGACACCATCCACGCCGGCACCAAGACGATTAGTCCGGGCTGAACCCCAGTCCGGGCTGAACCCCAGTCGGCCCTGATCAGCCAGACAGGACGGGTGATGCAGCCAGCCTTAAGCTGACCAGAACAGTGGGCATCAAATCAGCAGCCAGGACAGCAAGACGACAGCCAGTGGACAGCTCGAACAGCAGGTGAACAAAACGGTGAAGGACAAACAGCAGCAGCTAATAAACAAAGATTAGAATTAAAAGCTGAACATAAAACAGAAAGACGAACTAGCGCTTTACTCACCACGAGCTCCACCTCAACAGTAGAGGGAAGCAGGAGGCTTGTACATTTGGTCGTGGAACAGTAGATCACGGCGACCTTAAAGCGCACATTCAGTTACGCTGGCGCGACCCAGCCAGCAGACGCCAGGGTCTGAACCGGAAGGCGGATGACGTGAAGTCAACCACTGAAGCCTGGCCCTTTTTATACCGGAAGCCAGCCTTGGACCCAATCACATCCCGCACTCATGTGGTGCGTTCAATGTCCGTAGGGACATCCTGCCACATATTTTTACATGTTTTCAGCTAGTCCAAGAGGTGTACAACTTTAATCAGAGTCTAATCATCTTTATTGTCATTTGCACCGCATGTGGTACATGTGATGAAACAAGATTATGTACACAAGGTCCCAGTTACATCCAACAACAAAATGTGAGAGAAAAACAGCAATAACATGTAGGATATAACTAAGAAAAACATCAACTAGAAATACACTAAGCCCTAATATAATAGGAAAACATAATTACAAACAGCAGCACGGACATGAGTCTGTATGAGCAGATGGTCACAAATGAACACAGAAACAAAAAAACAGATCAGCATGTTGTGATGTTTTGCAGTAATTACTGTTTTCTAATTGTTTATTTATTCATGAGTCTAACAGCCTCAGGGTAGAAGCTGTTCCTCAGTCTAGTGGTTCTACATTTGATGCTCCTCAACCTCCTTCCTGAGGGGAGTGGGGCAAAGAGTTTGTGTGCTGGGTGAGTGGGGTCTTTCATGATACAGGTGGCTCTCTTCCTGCATCTGGAGGTGTAAATGTCTGTGATGGTGGGGAGACTGACTCCAACATCTTCTGTGCAGCCTTCACCACTCTCTGCAGAGCTTTTCTTTCTGCAGCTGTGCAGCCTCCATGCCACACGTTGATGCCGGAGCACAGGATGCTCTCAACGGCACACGTGTAGAAGGAGGTGAAGACAGACAACACCACCGCCCTGATCAAAAAAAGGTAATCAGAGACTCTACTTCCTCAGACGGCTGAGAAGAGCTGGTCTGGGAAGCTCAGTCCTCACCTCCTTCTACAGGTGTGCGATGGAGAGCATCCTGTGCTCACACGTTGATGCTGTAGCACAGGATGCTCTCCACTGCACACCTGTAGAAGGAGATGAGGACTGGGCTACTCAGACCAGCTCGTCTCAGCCGCCTGAGGTAGTAGAGTCTCTGATGAACTTTGTTGATCAGGCTGGTTGTGTTGTTGGTCCAGCTGAGGCTATAATTCAAGTGCACACCCAAGTACTTGTAGCTGGAGACCAGTGGTGGAGAAAGTACTCAAACACTGTTTATAAGTAAAAGTACAAATAAACAGACAAAAATGTACTCTAGTAAAAGTAGATGTACCATTATATTGTGTTTACTTAAGTAAAAGTAAATAAGTACTTGCTTTTAAAAATGCTTAAAGTATTAAAGTAAAAGTACTTGCTGAATGTATTGCCTAATGCAATGGTCTACAGTATCATTAAGTGTGTGTACTGTACGCATATTTTCTGTAATACATTAATAGTGTTTTTCCATTTTAAAGAACAATGCTGCAGATAACACATGTTTTTATTGTGTTTACTCTGTGACACAGTTCACACTTGGACTTGTGATTCTGTGTGTCAGAATTTCAGGGATGACATGCAGAGTTAAATGTCATTAAGCAAAATAAGAGAGGAATTATTTTACCTTTGAAAGTTTTTATTTAACACAAAGCAGAACCAATGTGTCATTTTAACTGCAGTAAACATGTTTAAATTAAAGTTATCTGTCTGAAAAAAAGGAGCATTATGCCAGGTTTCCACCAAACGCTTTTCGCGCCACCGAAGCAGCCACTTTACATTGAAAGTCTATGTGGCCGGGCATGTTGGATGCGGCGCATCTACAGCAGTTCAAGCAGCGCGGCAGTGAGTGGCAGCTTTTTTCCGCTCCCACGTCACCTCCGAGCAGCGACTGTCGAAGCTCGATTTGTCCTGCTTCTGCTGCTCGCAGCTTAGCAGCAACCAATCGGGATAGACTCTGCCATGTGATCACGCAACAACGACAGGACTTTTTTTTGGACTTTTCAAACTTACCCATCGAGCCTCCATGAAGAAAACAGCCTCCGGTAAGAAACTTGGCATTTTTACAGTTGCCGCTGTCCGCTCGAGCGTACGGTCACCCCAAACATAAAAAAATGTTTTAATCTCAACAAAGACTTTAGGAGCTGCAGTTTGGCTCATAAAAAATCCACTCAAGTAGTAACGAGGCTCATGTACAGCTGATTTTTTATCTGCCCGGTGTAGAAGAAACAAACGGAAAAGGAGCCAGCCGCTGCTCCCACTGCGTGTCTGCAGACATGTTCGATGAGAACAGACATCTGTTGACAAGCAGCCAACACAGTGCGGTAGGAGATTTTTTGCAGCGCGAAAAGCGTCTGGTGGAAACCCGGCATTAGACCTGACAAAGGAACAGACACTGATCATTTCACCTCCAGTTTGTCATCAACTCTAGTTAAAATATTGTCCAGTCAACCATGGATCAAAAGTGAACAATATTTTAAATTCCTGACACCATTTTCAAAACTTGGATCTGAGTGTCGAGACATTTCTTGTCTCCTAACATCCCATGAACTGATACATTTTAATATTGATACAAGAATTTATTGTTCAAGTTCAGAAGAAGTTGGTTTTCACAGTTTTTTGAGTCCAGTCTGGTTTTTTAGGGAGATGTCCTGCTGTACTGAACAGTCTTTCAATAATCTTTCAATAATCTTTCAATAAGGCCATGGGTGGTGTGTATCTTCTGGCTGAATCTTTGTGGTGGAATCCATTTTGAGTGTGTTAGTGGTGCTGTGGGTGCTCCCAGTTCAGTGACGTTTATACTAGAATATACGTCATTAGTCCAGTTCTTCTTGAAGGCAGGTCTAATGTTACCTGTCCACTTGCAGTGATTCAAATTGATTCAAATTGTTTCAAATTCAAATTCAACTCAAATTGTGTGTGTTTGTGTGTGTGACTGTTTTGTGGTTTCTAAGGACAGTGTTTTGTCAGGACAGTAATGAGCTGTTATCTGATTGTCTGATTATAGCGTATTGCTGTCCTAACAAACCACTGTCCATTAAAACCACAAAACAGTCACACACACAAACACACACAATTTTAGTAGAACATGTTATATTTACATGTAAATGTCTATCTGATATGCATATATACAAGGGCGTAACTTTGTGTTGAAAGTTGGTGGGGACGGAAATCGAAAATGCTGCATCTGCTTTTTTGGACAAAGTACCGGTACTTTTTTCAATTGTGTATGTCGTAATAACAATAACAGTTGTATGACACCCTTACTAGCAGTTCAACAGCTGTATGACACTGAGTAGCAGTTTAACAGCTGTATGACTCCCTGAGTTAGCATTTATCCTGTCAGATCATTGTACATTGTTATTAACACCTTCATTTTCATTACATCAGCACACAAGTTTTATACAAAAGGTCTTTGTAAGAAGGCACGATACAGAAAGACATTGTTAACAGGAATAACAATAATAAACTTTATTTAAATAGGACCTTCCAGCAACAACTTGCATTGTCCAAAGTGCATTACAAGATAATAAAGATAAAAGTTGAATGAATGAATGAAAATAATACTACAAACCGGATTCCAAAAAAGTTGGGACACTAAAAAACTGAATGCAATGATGTGGAGATGGCAAATGTCAATATTTTGTTCATAATAGAACATAGATGACAGATCAAAAGTTTAATCTGAGTAAATGTAACATTTTAAAGGAAAAATATGTTGATTCAAAATTTCAGTGTCAACAAATCCCAAAACATTTGGGAAGTAGCAATAAGTGGCTGGAAAAAGGAAATTGAGCATATAACGATAACACCATGAGTACTGTGCACCAAAACAATTTAATGACTTACTTTTTGGTCGTATTTTGCCGTGTAGGGTGATCAGACAGCTCCTCTGCACGCCATGGGAGTCTTGCAAACTGCGCAGTGCGTACTAACTAAATACAGAGCCACTGCTGGACAGAGCAGCTGTTCGGCAGTTGTTGTTGTTGTTTTTTTGTTGGGGTTCGTTGACGGTGTGAAACGGAGATAACTTTTTTCTTTTCTTTCTGAGTAGCGGCATGAATGGGGTTTTAATCAGAGGGTTAGGGTTAAATGTTCAATAAAATAAAATAAAAAGTAAAATATGTGAACAAAATATTGGTGGGGACTGTCCACTAGAGGTCAGCATTGGTGGGGATTTGTCCCCACCAGTCCTTCAGGAAGTTACGCCTATGCATATATACATTTATATGCATATATGTATATACACTGTACAGTACATGAATATGCATTTATGATATGCTTATATACATGTATATATGTATATTTGTGTGTATGTATATGACATAGATATCAATTATATAAATAATGCAGGGATTGTTAAGTATGACTTCAATATTATTAGTCACAGTTTTTTAATTTATAGTTTTCTTTCATTCAGCTAATTTTAATTTCATCTTAGTCCACCTATCATGAGAGGAGTTTTGTAAATACTCTGTCCATTTATCTTTCCTTTATGTGAGATGGATACTTGGGCCAAAAACAAACAATCATGTAATGTTTATTGGTTTACATGTGACAGCAGCTATCATCAAAATGTAGAATTTCCTCTAAATATAAGTATAAATGATCTCTTACAGATGTCATGTGAACACGTCCAGAGTCAGGAGATCGCAGGTAGCCAGAAGCACGATCAACTTCCTTTAAACACGAATACCAAGGTACATTTTAGTTCTTGTGTTCCTAAACAGAATTACTTGCTACGTGTGGTTTCATCAACCTTAATGTTCAATTAGGTGTGTATAGGAGTGTACTATGGTTTTTATGGACAGTTGTTTGTTTGGACAGTCAGACGCTATAAACAATCAGACAATCAATCAGATAACAGCTCATTACTGTCCTGACAAAACATTGTCCTTAAAAACCACAAAACAGTCACACACACAAACACACACAACTTCAGTTGAACATGTTATATTTACATGTATATGTCTATCTGTACATTATATGTATATGCATATATATACATGTATATGTTTATGCATATATACATCTATATGTTTATGCATATGTACATATATGCATATTCTTGTATATATACATATATGCATTTACATGTTTAAATGCATTTGCATATACAGTACATGTATATATGCACTTACATATACATGTATATATGCACTTACATATACATGTATATATGCACTTATATATACATGTAATAGGCATGTAAATATAACATGTTCAACTCAAATTGTGTGTGTTTGTGTGTGTGACTGTTTTGTGGTTTCTAAGGACAGTGTTTTGTCAGGACAGTAATGAGCTGTTATCTGATTGTCTGATTACTGTATAGCGTATTGCTGTCCTGACAAAACACTGTCCTTAAAAACCACAAAACGGTCACACACACAAACACACACAACTTCAGTTGAACATGTTATATTTACATGTATATGTCTATCTGAACATTATATGTATATGCATATATATACATGTATATGTTTATGCATATATACATCTATATGTTTATGCATATGTACATATATGCATATTCTTGTATATATACATATATGCATTTACATGTTTAAATGCATTTGCATATACAGTACATGTATATATGCACTTACATATACATGTATATATGCACTTACATATACATGTATATATGCACTTATATATACATGTAATAGGCATGTAAATATAACATGTTCAACTCAAATTGTGTGTGTTTGTGTGTGTGACTGTTTTGTGGTTTCTAAGGACAGTGTTTTGTCAGGACAGTAATGAGCTGTTATCTGATTGTCTGATTATAGCGTATTGCTGTCCTAACAAACCACTGTCCATTAAAACCACAAAACAGTCACACACACAAACACACACAATTTTAGTAGAACATGTTATATTTACATGTATATGTCTATCTGTACAGTATATGCATATATATACATGTATATGCATATATGTATATACACTGTACAGTACATGAATATGCATTTATGATATGCTTATATACATGTATATATGTATATTTGTGTGTATGTATATGACATAGATATCAATTATATAAATAATGCAGGGATTGTTAAGTATGACTTCAATATTATTAGTCACAGTTTTTAAATTTATAGTTTTCTTTCATTCAGCTAATTTTAATTTCATCTTAGTCCACCTATCATGAGAGGAGTTTTGTAAATACTCTGTCCATCCATCTTTCCTTTATGTGAGATGGATACTTTGGCCAAAAACAAACAATCATGTAATGTTTATTGGTTTACATGTGACAGCAGCTATCATCAAAATGTAGAATTTCCTCTAAATATAAGTATAAATGATCTCTTACAGATGTCATGTGAACACGTCCAGAGTCAGGAGATCGCAGGTAGCCAGAAGCACGATCAACTTCCTTTAAACACGAATACCAAGGTACATTTTAGTTCTTGTGTTCCTAAACAGAATTACTTGCTACGTGTGGTTTCATCAACCTTAATGTTCAATTAGGTGTGTATAGGAGTGTACTATGGTTTTTATGGACAGTTGTTTGTTTGGACAGTCAGACGCTATAAACAATCAGACAATCAATCAGATAACAGCTCATTACTGTCCTGACAAAACACTGTCCTTAAAAACCACAAAACAGTCACACACACAAACACACACAACTTCAGTTGAACATGTTATATTTACATGTATATGTCTATCTGTACATTATATGTATATGCATATATATACATGTATATGTTTATGCATATATACATCTATATGTTTATGCATATGTACATATATGCATATTCTTGTATATATACATATATGCATTTACATGTTTAAATGCATTTGCATATACAGTACATGTATATATGCACTTACATATACATGTATATATGCACTTACACATACATGTAAATAGGCACTTACATATACGTGTAATAGGCATGTAAATATAACATGTTCAACTCAAATTGTGTGTGTTTGTGTGTGTGACTGTTTTGTGGTTTCTAAGGACAGTGTTTTGTCAGGACAGTAATGAGCTGTTATCTGATTGTCTGATTACTGTATAGCGTATTGCTGTCCTGACAAAACACTGTCCTTAAAAACCACAAAACAGTCACACACACAAACACACACAACTTCAGTTGAACATGTTATATTTACATGTATATGTCTATCTGTACATTATATGTATATGCATATATATACATGTATATGTTTATGCATATATACATCTATATGTTTATGCATATGTACATATATGCATATTCTTGTATATATACATATATGCATTTACATGTTTAAATGCATTTGCATATACAGTACATGTATATATGCACTTACATATACATGTATATATGCACTTACACATACATGTAAATAGGCACTTACATATACGTGTAATAGGCATGTAAATATAACATGTTCAACTCAAATTGTGTGTGTTTGTGTGTGTGACTGTTTTGTGGTTTCTAAGGACAGTGTTTTGTCAGGACAGTAATGAGCTGTTATCTGATTGTCTGATTACTGTATAGCGTATTGCTGTCCTGACAAAACACTGTCCTTAAAAACCACAAAACAGTCACACACACAAACACACACAACTTCAGTTGAACATGTTATATTTACATGTATATGTCTATCTGTACATTATATGTATATGCATATATATACATGTATATGTTTATGCATATATACATCTATATGTTTATGCATATGTACATATATGCATATTTTTGTATATATACATATATGCATTTACATGTTTAAATGCATTTGTATATACAGTACATGTATATATGCACTTACATATACATGTATATATGCACTTACATATACATGTATATATGCACTTACATATACATGTAATAGGCATGTAAATATAACATGTTCAACTCAAATTGTGTGTGTTTGTGTGTGTGTGACTGTTTTGTGGTTTCTAAGGACAGTGTTTTGTCAGGACAGTAATGAGCTGTTATCTGATTGTCTGATTACTGTATAGCGTATTGCTGTCCTGACAAAACACTGTCCTTAAAAACCACAAAACGGTCACACACACAAACACACACAACTTCAGTTGAACATGTTATATTTACATGTATATGTCTATCTGAACATTATATGTATATGCATATATATACATGTATATGTTTATGCATATATACATCTATATGTTTATGCATATGTACATATATGCATATTCTTGTATATATACATATATGCATTTACATGTTTAAATGCATTTGCATATACAGTACATGTATATATGCACTTACATATACATGTATATATGCACTTACATATACATGTATATATGCACTTATATATACATGTAATAGGCATGTAAATATAACATGTTCAACTCAAATTGTGTGTGTTTGTGTGTGTGACTGTTTTGTGGTTTCTAAGGACAGTGTTTTGTCAGGACAGTAATGAGCTGTTATCTGATTGTCTGATTATAGCGTATTGCTGTCCTAACAAACCACTGTCCATTAAAACCACAAAACAGTCACACACACAAACACACACAATTTTAGTAGAACATGTTATATTTACATGTATATGTCTATCTGTACAGTATATGCATATATATACATGTATATGCATATATGTATATACACTGTACAGTACATGAATATGCATTTATGATATGCTTATATACATGTATATATGTATATTTGTGTGTATGTATATGACATAGATATCAATTATATAAATAATGCAGGGATTGTTAAGTATGACTTCAATATTATTAGTCACAGTTTTTAAATTTATAGTTTTCTTTCATTCAGCTAATTTTAATTTCATCTTAGTCCACCTATCATGAGAGGAGTTTTGTAAATACTCTGTCCATCCATCTTTCCTTTATGTGAGATGGATACTTTGGCCAAAAACAAACAATCATGTAATGTTTATTGGTTTACATGTGACAGCAGCTATCATCAAAATGTAGAATTTCCTCTAAATATAAGTATAAATGATCTCTTACAGATGTCATGTGAACACGTCCAGAGTCAGGAGATCGCAGGTAGCCAGAAGCACGATCAACTTCCTTTAAACACGAATACCAAGGTACATTTTAGTTCTTGTGTTCCTAAACAGAATTACTTGCTACGTGTGGTTTCATCAACCTTAATGTTCAATTATGTGTGTATAGGAGTGTACTATGGTTTTTATGGACAGTTGTTTGTTTGGACAGTCAGACGCTATAAACAATCAGACAATCAATCAGATAACAGCTCATTACTGTCCTGACAAAACACTGTCCTTAAAAACCACAAAACAGTCACACACACAAACACACACAACTTCAGTTGAACATGTTATATTTACATGTATATGTCTATCTGTACATTATATGTATATGCATATATATACATGTATATGTTTATGCATATATACATCTATATGTTTATGCATATGTACATATATGCATATTCTTGTATATATACATATATGCATTTACATGTTTAAATGTATTTGCATATACAGTACATGTATATATGCACTTACATATACATGTATATATGCACTTACATATACATGTAAATAGGCACTTACATATACGTGTAATAGGCATGTAAATATAACATGTTCAACTCAAATTGTGTGTGTTTGTGTGTGTGACTGTTTTGTGGTTTCTAAGGACAGTGTTTTGTCAGGACAGTAATGGGCTGTTATCGGATTGTCTGATTACTGTATAGCGTATTGCTGTCCTGACAAAACACTGTCCTTAAAAACCACAAAACAGTCACACACACAAACACACACAATTTTAGTAGAACATGTTATATTTACATGTATATGTCTATCTGATATGCATATATACATGTATATGCATATATGTATATACACTGTACAGTACATGAATATGCATTTATGATATGCTTATATACATGTATATATGTATATTTGTGTGTATGTATATGACATAGATATCAATTATATAAATAATGCAGGGATTGTTAAGTATGACTTCAATATTATTAGTCACAGTTTTTAAATTTATAGTTTTCTTTCATTCAGCTAATTTTAATTTCATCTTAGTCCACCTATCATGAGAGGAGTTTTGTAAATACTCTGTCCATCCATCTTTCCTTTATGTGAGATGGATACTTTGGCCAAAAACAAACAATCATGTAATGTTTATTGGTTTACATGTGACAGCAGCTATCATCAAAATGTAGAATTTCCTCTAAATATAAGTATAAATGATCTCTTACAGATGTCATGTGAACACGTCCAGAGTCAGGAGATCGCAGGTAGCCAGAAGCACGATCAACTTCCTTTAAACACGAATACCAAGGTACATTTTAGTTCTTGTGTTCCTAAACAGAATTACTTGCTACGTGTGGTTTCATCAACCTTAATGTTCAATTATGTGTGTATAGGAGTGTACTATGGTTTTTATGGACAGTTGTTTGTTTGGACAGTCAGACGCTATAAACAATCAGACAATCAATCAGATAACAGCTCATTACTGTCCTGACAAAACACTGTCCTTAAAAACCACAAAACAGTCACACACACAAACACACACAACTTCAGTTGAACATGTTATATTTACATGTATATGTCTATCTGTACATTATATGTATATGCATATATATACATGTATATGTTTATGCATATATACATCTATATGTTTATGCATATGTACATATATGCATATTCTTGTATATATACATATATGCATTTACATGTTTAAATGCATTTGCATATACAGTACATGTATATATGCACTTACATATACATGTATATATGCACTTACACATACATGTAAATAGGCACTTACATATACGTGTAATAGGCATGTAAATATAACATGTTCAACTCAAATTGTGTGTGTTTGTGTGTGTGACTGTTTTGTGGTTTCTAAGGACAGTGTTTTGTCAGGACAGTAATGAGCTGTTATCGGATTGTCTGATTACTGTATAGCGTATTGCTGTCCTGACAAAACACTGTCCTTAAAAACCACAAAACAGTCACACACACAAACACACACAATTTTAGTAGAACATGTTATATTTACATGTATATGTCTATCTGATATGCATATATACATTTATATGCATATATGTATATACACTGTACAGTACATGAATATGCATTTATGATATGCTTATATACATGTATATATGTATATTTGTGTGTATGTATATGACATAGATATCAATTATATAAATAATGCAGGGATTGTTAAGTATGACTTCAATATTATTAGTCACAGTTTTTTAATTTATAGTTTTCTTTCATTCAGCTAATTTTAATTTCATCTTAGTCCACCTATCATGAGAGGAGTTTTGTAAATACTCTGTCCATTTATCTTTCCTTTATGTGAGATGGATACTTGGGCCAAAAACAAACAATCATGTAATGTTTATTGGTTTACATGTGACAGCAGCTATCATCAAAATGTAGAATTTCCTCTAAATATAAGTATAAATGATCTCTTACAGATGTCATGTGAACACGTCCAGAGTCAGGAGATCGCAGGTAGCCAGAAGCACGATCAACTTCCTTTAAACACGAATACCAAGGTACATTTTAGTTCTTGTGTTCCTAAACAGAATTACTTGCTACGTGTGGTTTCATCAACCTTAATGTTCAATTAGGTGTGTATAGGAGTGTACTATGGTTTTTATGGACAGTTGTTTGTTTGGACAGTCAGACGCTATAAACAATCAGACAATCAATCAGATAACAGCTCATTACTGTCCTGACAAAACACTGTCCTTAAAAACCACAAAACAGTCACACATACAAACACACACAACTTCAGTTGAACATGTTATATTTACATGTATATGTCTATCTGTACATTATATGTATATGCATATATATACATGT
>JBBPBX010087200.1:0-14750 GCA_038048925.1 Garcialebias charrua
TTGGCTTCCTGAGCTGTTCCTATTCTGTGGGTGGTGGGTTCACTCATGACCCACTTCAAAATAGGTATATGAGTTCTCATCAGAATTACATGTCCAGCAGTTTGTGCTTCAGTTTCCAGCAAAGCCCAATAGCAGCCCAACAGCTGCTTTTCTGCTTTTTCATCTTACTCCTGCAGGAGGTAGTTTCCTAGACCAAAAGCCTAAAGGTTTTCTCACACGCCCCTGTTTCTGCCACAAACTCCAGTTAGGATAATCATTGATAGCAGACACCTGCGGCTCCACTGGTCCTGACTGCAGTTTTCCCAAGGATACTGCCTGTTGAATAGCTTCTTTAGCTAAATCAAATGCTATTTGTTGTATTTCTCCCCAAACAAATTCCTCTTTTTTTCTGGTCACATGATACAAAGGCTGTAAAACTTGTCCAAGATGAGGGATGTGGTTTATCTTATACCCAAACAACCCTATGAACTTCTGCACATCATTTTTAGTGTGAGGAATGGCAAACGCAATAATCTTCACTTCCGGCTCTGGACGGAGCAGCAGCTTCCTTCCTTCCCTCCTGAGTTTTCCTCTCCCTGCTTTGCCACTTTGTCTTGTCTGCAGTTTTTTTTTCAGTGCTCGCTCAAACATAAATTTACGATGGATCTTGTTTCATGGGCTGTTAACTCTATTGATAAGATTTTTTCTACGAAGCGTTCCGGTCCTAGGGAACCAGAGTGTCCTTTGCAGTCGCATCCTGTAGGTTATATCATGGATTCCTGGGGCGAATGGAAGATGTTATGCTTGGACGTGCTTTCTGTCGAGGATGTGGAGGATATATTCATAATTGGAATTATGATAGTAGGTAAGCCAGCCACTAGGGAGCACAAGCCAGTGTATCTCTTGTGCCGGTCCCAAGCCCGGGTAAATGGTGAGGGTTATGCGGTGCTGTTGACAAACAGGGTGCCGGCGGAAATTGTACTACTGTTAGTCGAAGACGCCGAGGAGGAAAACGTGTCAGGAGACAGAGCGAGAGAAGGAAAGTGAAGAATGTAGGATGGTTTGGACATGTCCAGAGGAGGGACAATGGGTATATTGGTAGAAGGATGTTAGAAATGCAGCTGCCAGGAAGAAGACACAGAGGAAGGCCAAAGAGGAGATATATGGATGCAGTTAGAGAGGACATGAAGGTAGTTGGAGTGAGGACAGAGGATGCAGAGGATAGAGTGAGGTGGAGGAGGATGACTCGCTGTGGCGACCCCTGAAAAGGGAAAAGCCGAAAGAAGAAGAAGAAGAAGAATAGTAGGTGCTCTGCTTTTTGGCTTGTGTGGAGTTCTCTTCTATCGGAAAATTAGGAAGACTTCTGAGGCGATCAACGCGCTGTCAAAGCTCCCTTCTCAAACAGAGAGTGTTATTCGAGTTGTGACATCAATGAATCAGCTGCTTTATGAGTTGAGCCGCAAAGTGGAGGCGACCACTGAGGACCACAGACCACCGGTAAGGTTCGGGAATAGTGTGCAACACCCAGGAGGGTCATATCTGGAGGTTAATTCATAGTTCGGGTCGGTGGAAAGTTCCCATAATTTGGAGTGTATTGGATTCCAAACAGCCACCTGGACTTCAAGGACACAGAAAGAACACTGTGAGCCTGCCCTAAAGATAAAACACGCTAATCTAATCAGACTCCCTGACAGCCTGGATAGGCTATCTGCAAAATCTCCAGAGTGGAGCAACTGAAGAAATTAAGCTTCTGTCGCACCCCTCCCCCTCCCCATAGAACTGTACTGTGTCCTCTGAGACAGATAAGGCTGGCTGATCACGTCATCATCAGAACTTTGGCTAATCTGACATGGAACGCATGGACTTGTCTCACTGCTTCGTCCTCAAATGCAAATGTGATTTGTCTTAAATGTGCTGCTGGTAGTTTTTTTGATGTCTCATATGGTGTCCTGTACAACAAAATGTGATGTATCTTTTTGTAATTCCAACGCTAATTCCCTTATGGTTCTTTCCTTGTTTCACACCTGTGACCTTCATGGCCGCGCTGGAGAACAAAATGTGATATATCTTTGATATCTCATATGATATCCTAATAGCAGCAGCTTCACACACGTAGTCCCCTCAGGATGACTGTACGTACATATTCACGTTGTACTGGTGCAAACTTGTGCAATGTTAATAAAAGTACTCTGACTGTGACTTATCCTGTACTTTCTGAACAATCTCTCTCTCTCCTTTGTTCCAACAGATTCCCAGAAACTTCACATTCTGAGAAGGTCCCTGAAACTTGGCTGGATTAATCTCCCAACCATGACTTT
This sequence comes from Garcialebias charrua, assembly GCA_038048925.1. Taxonomy (NCBI): domain Eukaryota; kingdom Metazoa; phylum Chordata; class Actinopteri; order Cyprinodontiformes; family Rivulidae; genus Garcialebias; species Garcialebias charrua. The sequence goes on from JBBPBX010087200.1 coordinate 2,298, forward strand.
TCATGTGTGTAATGAGTCTGGGTAGCACTGCTGCAATCACTTCCTGTGTGTCTCCCTGAACCATGATGTCATCGATGTGATGAGAGATCATCACTCCAGGGGGCAGCTTAAAACCATCCAGATGTTCAGCCACCACTCTGTGACAGATGGTGGGACTGTGGAGATACCCCTGAGGCAGACGCATGAATGTATATTGTCTACCTTCCCATATGAATGCAAACTGCTCCATCCGGTCCTCTGGGATCGGAATAGTAAAAACTGCATTAGCCAAATCTATCACTCCGTACCATGTTCCTTTATGATGTTGCACCCTTTCAATGATAGACACAGCGTCTGGTACAGCTGATGTTAAAGGAGGTGTGTGTTTGTTGAGCTGCCTGTAATCAATAGTCATTCTTCATGAACCATCTGACTTTCTGACTGGCCAAATGGGATTATTCCAAGCAGTAGTGCATGTTTTTAACACTCCAGCCTCCACATAATCTTTGATGGTGTCAGTAATTTCATCGTGACCTGAAGGGATACGATATTGTTTCATGTTTACTGTTTGAGTTGCCAAAGGAATGGGAAAAGGAGACATTATCACTTTCTCCACCAACACTGATTTAATCTGAAGGGGTCACTCTACTCCAAACTCAAAATGCCCCGGTCTCAGATGAAGTGTCATTTCTGCCAAAACATCCATGCCCAAAATCCATTCTTTAATTGGAGTGACTAAAACCTGAAATTTCTGAATTGGCATTCTTCCTCTTTTTAAAGGTATAGTCATACTCTTTCTGAGAATCATGTTTCCTCCCAGGCCTAAGAGGGGAACAACAGGTCCATTTATCCTATTAGGATTTCCATGAATCAATGTAGCCTCAACCCCAGTAACAACAAGAGCCAGAACTTTTTGAACATTTTTATTCCAATAAATTTCTATCTGAACGTGTGGTCTAATGTCATCTGTTGACCAATTTGTAACGTTATTTCTGGGGCTCGGCTTGTTTCCTATTTAAAATCCATCAAATCCTGCAAGTCTGGATACAACTTTGTTCTCTGCTTACCTTTTTTTTTGTTCTTTTTTTCTGCTTCACTGTTCTAACCCTCATGACCTCATCATCCTCAGACGAGTCACGGTCTGACTCAACATGAACAGATTGGTTCCTCTCCCCTGCTTCACAGCTGCGCAAAGGTCTGAGCTCAACTGGAGGAACAGGAGCTGCATGAAAAACATCTATCAGGGCCTGTGTTGAGTTTTCCAAGTCAAAACCAGCACAATACACTTTTATTCCCTTCTTTTGACATCTAGACTTCAACTCTTCTGTAGGCAGGCCATCTATTTCAGCAGGAGGGACCCCTGACTGTATCAATCCTCTTCAGAGAGCAGAACGAGTGGATCCTTGTGTGTTACTCCGGCCGTCCCTCCTAGGCCCACAAGTCATCAGTTGGTTATACTGTTTTACATGGTTTTCACCCCGATTTTCATCTTGAGTTGAATTCTAATCACCCAGAGATCCTAACTCCATAACTCTGCTATGGATATCAGACATTGAAACATCTGGGGCTCCCAACATTACGGTAAGCATTGCACACCTATAATGTGGTGGGGTTGTTCTGATCAACTGGTCTCTCACCACCTTGGGGACTGCAAGCGCTTGATAAGCTGCAACCGCTCCAAAAGTTAATGCGTCTTTTACACACAGCCGAACCAAACGCTGTACGCATTCTCTAAGCATCACCCACTGACCTTGCAAATCCGGCCAATCTGACACATTTGGAAAGGTGAATCTAACTGCACAGGTATACACATCAAACAAGGACCATGAATCCCCCAAGTCCCTGACCTCCTGTCGAAATGCTGAATTTACATCTGTATCAGTGGATAATCAAGCGAAAGACATCCCGTCTCTCACGTCAATTTCTACCTGGGCTCCACCCTCATCCAACAACCTGGATATCTAGGCATCAACTGGTTCCCCAGATTGTTGCCTAAACCTTTTAGACAGATATGCAACTTCCTCCTGGGTGTAATCTTCCGTTATCACCTTAAGGTCTGCATTGGGCTGTGGTTGCTACATCACGTCCATTATCTGATTGCCTTCTCCATCCAAAACATCCTGTCTTGCTACATCCACCCTTGCTTGCAATACAGCTGGGACTACCACCTGTTCTTGTCTGTGTCTTTGCACTGGTTTTACATTTTTACTGGGGACCGAGGAGACAGGAGAAGCAACCTCCACCCGACTGCGCACATTCCGCTCCCTCTCGTCCCAAAGACAATCATTTTCATCACTCTCATCTTCCCAAATATTCCCGTCCCAACGGGTTGGATCCCAACCAGAACTCAGCCCAGCGACAAAAACTCTGACTCTCTTTGGGGAGACACTTCGTTTTTCCTTCTGTACTTTTCTCTCTTCAACATGGCAACTTGTGTCACAGCTCCTTCAACGAGCTCTGTCAGTCTCTCAAGTTGCGCATTTAATAATTGCATATGCTGTTTTTGCAACAAGCAATCTGTCTGTGCTTTCTCTGAAGCTGTTTTGTACTTCAACATTTGCGTCTGCGTTTCCTGACTCTTTTCATGTAAGGTTTTCCATGTAGTCGCACAAATCCACCCAAGTTTCTGCAAACCACACACAGGTGTCTTCTTTTTTAACTTCTACTGCTTTCAAAGCCGTCAAAAAATCACCTGTATTCTCAGTGTTTAAAGAATCATTCCAAGGAAAAGGGCATCCCCCACTGCCTCGCAAACACACCGCAATCTGCTGGTACTGGAGCTCACTCCACCCCTCCACCAACTCATCAGTTTTCACTTCTGCATCTGCTTTATCCTTTTTTTAAACATTGTGCAGCTTTTTTTCTCCAAAACCTTGCTCACAGTGCCAAAAATGTTTTATGATATTCTGTTTAAATAATTTGTAGGACTCGGGAAAAAGTCGGCACAATGAAAACACACTCACAGAACTGTGTTTATTAGGATATTTTAATAAAATCTTGTCACAGATACAATGAAATTCTGCAAAGCATAAACATGTTCAAACTCAACAAACTGTTATTTGTTAGGATCAAGTATCAATTAACCCCGCCACAAACAAACAGCAAAGCTCAAACTTATACACTCATTCACAAGGCATTTATGTAAAAGTACAGTATCTCTCACCATTGATACTAACTGGAGAGCCACACAGTTCAGCAGGAGATAGGCATCAATGCGGCCGGACGTCTGGATCAAAGACTCGAATGCAGACTCTGATGTTTATCTGAGTGACTCCATTTTATACCTTATGGTATGTGTGTGTGTGTGTGTGTGTGTGTGTGTATGTATGTGTGTGTGTGTACGTGTCTATGTGATGACTTCACTCACATCTTGATACAAACATGTTTTTTAAGTGCGAGACAGCGCCTTGCACGGTTTAGGGATACCATTTCTTATTTGACTAGCCTGTTGCATCTTTTATCAAGAAGGGCTACAAGGTCATATGTGAGAAGAAACGGGACCCTTGTTTCTCCCACATAGCCAGTGCCTTTAAAGCAACATTGCACAACACTTCTCACTACAAGGTCAGCTTGACACTAATTATATGGTCAGCTTAATGAAAACACTAAAATTGATAGAATAATTAGCAGCTTGACACTAATTATATGGTCAGCTTAATGAACACATAAAATCTGATAACATCATCAGAAAGCATTAATGTTGCTCTGGTTTATCTCAATCGGCTTCTGCGTAACGGTTCTTACAATGTTCCCCGGCTGTGTCCGGTTGTGCAAAAGAACCGGCGTTAGCGGGTGAACAAAACAAGTGCTGCTTCTGTGGAGGTTCACATTTAGCGCTAGTTTCTGTCAGGCTGACTGGAGAGAGAGATGGATAACCCCTGCGTAAAGCTGTCACTTTAACTGCAGGTTCATGTTTTTTACCTGAGTGTATGGGGACAGAACGGTCCCTGTGTTGTTTGGGCAATATTTTTTTCATTAAACATCTTCCCACTCTGTGTTTTCTGACAGCTGTCAGTGCTCGTCTATACTCTGACAGGTGAGGAGGCGGAGCTGGTGGGTGCATGGAGGAGTCACTGAGCGCAGTTGCACCGACTCCTGTTTGTATGCCATTACACCAAAACTGTTTTTCTTTTAGTTTACTTTTGAAAAGTTGCCTCAGGTCAACCTTCTAATTAAATGTGGAGGATGTGTTTACAAAAGATGGAAGAGATTCAGCCTGTCTGAATGAAAAAATGCTTTTGAAGAGATTCAGCCTGTCTGAATGAAAAACTGCTTTTTGAGAGAGTTTTATTTTTCACTTTAAAACCATTGCTCATCTCATCAAACACACCCATTTACAAACTGTCATTTCTTAAACTGCCTTCTCCGTGTGTCTTGCCTTTGGTTCAACCATGAAGTCTGTTGTCGGCCTCTGCCTCAGAATGTTTCAGGTCTCTGATGCATCTGGGATGTTCTCTGTAATGGACGGAGACAGTTTCAGCCACATCTGTCTTTGCAACAATGTTGCTCAGGATGAGATGCAGGCGGAGCACGTTGCAAGCGCTGCACACAGGTTGGTGATCATGTCCGCTGCTGCGCCGATCTGGTCCGGTTCTGTGGAGAACGGGTTTGGTTCCTTCGCCTCCTTAGCTATGCTAAGGGCTAACATAGCAATGTTGTTGGTTGCTGCCCCTACCTGCGATGAGCACTGATGGATTTTGTCCGTCAGCTTCGCGGTGAGCTGGTCACCGTGGGATGGCAGGATGATACGTCGTCCGACTTGTTTCGCTGCTATTACCACAAAGACAGCAGACAAGCTGGGTTCTAAGGGGGGGGGGGGTGGTAGGAAAACCCTGGTCCGTGAGCCCTTTGACCTTGGTGATGGCTGCGTCGGAGGTGACCAGAGCCCTCAGCTTTAGGGGGTCATTGGCTGAACCCAGGAGGAGGGCAAACACGGTCGGGAAACAGAGCCAGACTAGGTCCCGGTGTCCGTTGTACTGGGCGGAAAACCTTCCTGTCGAAAGGGTCGACGTGGTCTAGGTAGCCAGTTTGGGTACTTCGAGAGCTCAGGCTCTTGCCAATCTCCAGATTATCTCCAGGAGTTTGTGGAGCAGAGTGGTGGATAACCTCTGGGTGCTCGGGAGGGTGACCATTGAAGGCAGCACTGGCTCCAAGGCAGGATGGAGCATGGCTGCTAGCTGTTTCAGCTTCAGAGGGGGGATGTGTTCACAAACTCCGTGTCCAACGAGTCCAAAAAATTGTCGAGCGAACTGTCCCACCTCAGTTGAAACTCATCCTCCTTAGAGGAAAAGAACTAATACCGGCGCTGCTTCTCCTCAGATGAAATTTGTTTTACAGGTTGGACAGGAGAAGAGCAGATCCAAAGCTTGCTGAGCGTGGTCAGCTCCCAGGCAGCTTTCATACAAGGTGTGCAGGTCCATTGACAAAATGTAGCCCGTCTGGCACATGGGGCACAGACGGATGGTCTTCTTAGTTGAAGTCATCTTTTGTGTTGTAGAAAGTTGTGTTCTTGGCGTTGGCTGAAGAAAAACGAGAGTCAAGCTTTGTTCCAGATGTAATTTATAGCGAACCGGGTGGGGTCCACACAACAGGTGAGCGTGGACAAGAAGTTTTCAGTGTTCAGCGCGCTGTGCGTGGGTAAACCCAATAGCGACAGCTTTTAAAAGGCGTAGCTTACACGAAATAGAATCAATCAGATTAATCTCGTCATCAAAGTGATAAAAGAAAAAAGTAAATTGAAAATCCAAGATGGCGCCCGAGTACATGTCTTGTAATCCACCTCTGCTGATGGTGTTTGGATTTTTTGTGTTTTGTTCGTTTTTCATTGGGGACATAAACACACTACTGGTGTACGATCGACAACAGCTCCTGGATCTTGGTTTCTCTGCCACTGATGTCGCTTATTTGGGCCAGTATGAGTGTACCTCTGGAAGACCCCTCTTCCCCCGCTGCTAGGGGATGACCTACCTGTTTATCTCCGTTGCGCTCCTCACCTGCCTGCCCGGAGAAATCGCTCCAGATGACGGGGAAAACGAGCTGGCCGGCTGGTGAAGCTCAAAGCCCTGCATTCTACATCTTCTTCTCCAGCTGTTGGTCATGATTTCTATCGCCAGCTTCCCGCAAGCACGGACCAGGTAAACAACCGGAGCTGGTGGCGGGTGTAGCTCACTGCTGGTCCCGGAGGAGTTGTTATTGAAAATCTGCGGCCGTTGGCACACGCTCACTCCACCGCTGCTGGGTCCACCTCGGATAACATCAGGATGTGTGTGAACAACGCAAGATCTGTCACCAACAAAACTTTCATCCTCAGGGATTACTTTCAAGAACTCGATTTGGACTTTTTCTGCATCACAGAGATGTGGATGTCGTCGGGTGAGTCCAACACCTTGACTGAATTATTACCCCTCAGCTGTCTGTATTTTAACAACCTGCGGCCATTAGGTCGTGGTGGTGGTGGTGGTGGATTAATAACAATATTCAAATTAACTTTTGACTGTAAACAACTGCCCATCCCGGTTTCCCGCTCCAGTTTTGAGCTGACTGTCTTTGAACTCTGCCATTCGCCTGTGACTTTATGCGTACTCGTCTACCGTCCACCTCGATCTAAGGATTTCATCAATTCATTTTCTTGGCTGAAAATATGATAGTGTGGTCATTTTTGGTGATTTTAATTTGCACGTGTGCTGTCATGATAAGTCCAAGGTTAAGGATTTTTTAGATTTATTTGACTCATTTAATTTAAATCAACATGTAAGCGGTCCCACCTTCTTGTTTGCTTTGGTGATGTACCGACTAACAGATGAGGTCAGGTAAGAATCCCCATGGACTATGATGTTTGCAGATGGCATTGTGATATGTGGTGAGATCAGGGAACAGGTGGAAGAGAACTTGGAGAGGTGGAGGTATTCACTTGAAAGAAGAGGAATGAAAATCAGCCGTAGTAAGACAGAGTACATGTGTGTGAATGAGAGGGAGGCCATGGAACAGTGAGGCTACAAGGAGCAGAGGTCACAAAGGTGCAGGACTTCAAGTACTTGGGGTCCACTGTCCAGGAAAATGGGGAATGTGGTAAAGAGGTGAAAAAGAGAGTCCAGGCAGGATGGAGCGGATGGAGAAAAGTTTCAGGAGTGATTTGTGACAAAAAGGTGTCAGCAAAGGTCAAAGGAAAAGTTTACAAGACAGTGGTGAGACCAGCTATGTTGTATGGTCTGGAGACAGTGTCATTGACAAAAAGACAGGAGAAAGAACTGGAAGTAGCAGAAATGAAGATGCTGAGGTTCTCCTTAGGAGTGACAAGGATGGATAAGATCAGGAATGAGATAATCAGAGGTACAGCACATGTTGAACAACTGGGAGATAAAGTTAGGGAGGCAAGACTGAGATGGTTTGGACATGTCCAGAGGAGGGACAGTGGGTATACTGGTATACAGGGTCACAGGGGTCACTTGTGCCAGCAGTCACTGTGGAAGAGGCAGGGGACATCCTGGACTGGTCTCCAGTCCATCACAGGGCCACGTAGAAACAATCAACCATTCACTCTCTCACTCTCACCTAGGGGCAATGTATTACTTTTTTTTATATAAATGAATACATGTACAGTACTGGACAGTCACCAAGCACTTAGCCTATGCTAACACAGTTTTTAAAGATGAAGGAATAAGTTGAATTGTCTCCCTTTCACATAAAGGGAGCAAGCTCCCTATGGAGCCTGCAGGGAGGAGGGAGACAATTCAACTTCATCTTCATCTTTAAAAACTGTGTTAGGATAGGCTAAGTGCTTGGTGACTGTACAGTACTGTACATTTATCTATTTATTAAAAATATACAGTATATACAGTATTTTTATTTTTTATTGTTTTTTATTTATAAATAGATAAATGTACAGTACTGTACAGTCACCAAGCACTTAGCCTATCCTAACACAGTTTTTAAAGATGAAGGAGTCAGTTGAATTGTCTCCCTCCTCCCTGCAGGCTCCATAGGGAGCTTGCTCCCTTTATGTGAAAGGGAGACAATTCAACTTATTCCTTCATCTTTAAAAACTGTGTTAGGATAGACTAAGTGCTTGGTGACTGTCCAGTACTGTACATGTATTCATTTATTTTAAAAAAAAAAAAAAAATAATAAATTTTATTTTATTTTTTTTTATGAGATGCATGCTCGTAAGTCCGGGACCTCGTAGGTCAGAGCGCTCGTAAGTCGGGGACTACCTGTACTTTTCAGATATCATTGCTTCAAACTCTCACAATCCACGAGTTCTATTCTCTACCCTAAACTCTGTTCTCCAACTCACTGAACAATCACCTCTGGAAGCCTCGACTGAGCTGTGCGAGAGCTTCCTACATTTATTTTTAGAAAAAATTGCGACCACCCGGGCTCTCATTTCTCCTCCAACTCATGATCCAGCCATCTCACCTCAATCTGTTGCTGTATTTGACCATTTTGATCCAGTCTCTCTGTCTTCTTTAGAGCAGGTCATGTGCAACCTCATGGGCGTAGCCAGAATTTTGTGGGGGGCGGTTCGTTTTAAAGAAGAAGTTGACAATGCTGAACTGATGTGGCTGGATAGCTCAATTGATAAAGCTTCAGCCGTCAGTCCCAAAGGTCGTGAGATCGAGTCCCGCATGGTACAACATTTTTTTTTTTTAAATTCATTCCAAATTAAAAAAGCACAAGAAAACTATTTACAAAACAGCAAGGAATAAAACAATGCATTAAATGAAAGGAATCAGACGAAGAAAATAATCTTATCTGCCCCTTCTCAAACTATTTTTTTTCCAAACACTCTTTTATTGGATAAAAAAAGAAGAATGTGTTAACCACAGCCTGTGGTTAACACATTCTTCTTTCTTCACAGGCGCATATTAACTACTTTTTTTATCCAATAAAAGACAAATGTAAAATTAGTTGTTTGAATCAAGTGTTTGAAAAAAAAAATAGTTTGAGAAGGGGCAGATAAGATTATTTTCTTCGTCTGATTCCTTTCATTTAATGCATTGTTTTATTCCTTGCTGTTTTGTAAATAGTTTTCTTGTGCTTTTTTAATTTGGAATGAATAAAAAAAAAAAATGTTGTACCATGCGGGACTCGATCTCACGACCTTTGGGACTGAAGGCGGAGGCTTTATCAGTTGAGCTATCCAGCCACATCAATTCAGCACTGTCAACTTCTCCTTTAAAAGTGGGCGGTTCGTTCGAACCCCCCGAACCCCCCTTGCCTACGCGCATGAACCTGAAACCATCTGGTTCCCCCTTTGATGTGGTCCCCCCTCGGCTACTAAAGGAGGTTTTTCCTACTCTAGGTCCCTCCATTCTTTCTATTGGAAATAGCAGTTTATCCACTGGTGTGGTGCCAAAAAACATTAAAACATGTTGCTGTTCAACCTCTCCTGGAAAAAACCTATACCTTGACCCTTCAGTAGTATCTAATTTCAGGCCTGTCTCCAGACTCCCATTTGTATCTAAACTTCTATAGAAAATAGTTGAGTCCCAGTTGAAGTGCTTCCTGGAGGATCACGCTATCCTTGAGTTATTCTAATCTGGCTTCAAACCTCTCCACAGCCCTAAAACTGCCCTACTGAAGGTTTTTAATGACATCTTCCTATCGACAGACACTGATGACTCTGTGTTGCTTGTCCTATTGGACCTTACATCTGCTTTCGACACCATTGACCATGAGAGCCTGATTGCTAGGTTGGAGCATTGGGTGGGCATCACAGCGTCAGCCCGCAATTGTTTCAGATCATACCTATCTGACAGGTCCTTTTGTGTTTCCATCAACAATTTTAGGTCTGCAGTGGTGGCACTTAAATGGGGGGTTCCGCAGGGGTCCATCCTGGGCCCTCTCCTATTCTACTTATACCTACTTCCACTTGGTGCTATTTTCCGGAAACACAACATACCTTTCCACTTCTACGCCGATGACTGTCAAATTTACTTCCCCCTAAGACACAATGGTACATGCTCTATTCAACCTCTGCTCGACTGCCTAGCTGACATCATGGCTTTAAATTTCTTAAGTTTTAATGAAAAGAAGTCTGAAGCCATGTTGTTCCCTCCCAAGGACACAATCTGGAACCACTGCACCGACCTTTCTGCTCTAGCCCTGTCTGAAAAACAAAAAGTCACAAATCTGGGAGTGATAATGGACCCTTCCATGAAACTCAACAGCCATGTAAATATGATCGTAAAATCCTGTTTTTTCCAGCTGAGGCGACTGTCTAAGCTGAAGCCCATATTATCCGAGAATAACCTGGAGACAGTAATTCACACATTTATCACATATAGGCTGGATTACTGCAATTCACTCCTGTTTGTTATCAGTCAGACCACCACTGCACAATTACAACTGGTCCATAACGCAGCAGCCCGATTTTTAACCAGTACACGCTTAAAAGAGAGCACATTACACCAGTCTTGGCCTCCCTGCACTGGCTACCGGTTCATCTTCGAATCCAGTTCAAAAATCTCCTGTATGTCTACAAATTGCTGAACTGTCTTGCCCCCGCCTATCTCTCTGATTTGATACACCCATATGTCCCACCACGTGCTTTGAGGTCATCGGACCAGGTACTTTTAACAGTTCCAGGAACTCATCTTAAACGCAGAGGTGACAGGGCCTTCTCTGTAGCAGGCCCAAGACTCTGGAACGAGTTACCTCTGCTTGTCAGACAGGCCCCCTCCCTCTCTGTTTTCAAATCCTGTTTAAAGACCCATTACTATTCTGTTGCTTTCAACACCAGCTGATCTGTGTTTGGTCGTTTTATTTATAATCTGACCCCTCCCTGGGCTGCCACCTTACCGTGGTGGAGGGGTTTGAGTGTCTCAATGATCCTAGGAGCTATGCTGTCAGGGGCTTCATGCCCCTAGAAGGGTCACCCAAGGCAGACAGGTCCTAGGTGAGGGATCTGACAAAGCGCAGCCCAAAAACCCCTATGATGAGTACAATTAATGGACTAAGTTTTCCCTCGCCCGGACGCGGGTCACCGGGGCCCCACTCTGGAGCCAGGCCCGGAGGTGGGGCACGCTGGCGAGCGCCTGGTGGCCGGGCTTTTACCCATGGAGCTCGGCCGGGCACAGCCCGAAGAGGAGACGTGGGTCCCCCTTCCCATGGGCTCACCACCTGTGGGAGGGGCCAAAGGGGTCGGGTGCAATGTGAGATGGGTGGCGGCCGAGGGCGGGGACCCTGGCGGTCTGATCCTCGGCTACAGAAGCTGGCCATTGGGACATGGAATGTCACCTCTCTGGTGGGGAAGGAGCCTGAGCTAGTGTGTGAGGTTGAGAGGTTCCGACTAGAAATAGTCGGACTCACCTCAACGCATGGCTCTGGCTCTGGAACCAGTTTCCTTGAGAGGGGTTGGACACTCTTCCACTCTGGAGTTGCCCCTGGTGAGAGGCGCCGAGCAGGAGTGGGCATACTGGTTGCCCCCCATCTTGGTGCCTGTACGTTGGGGTTCACCCCGGTGAACGAGAGGGTAGCCTCCCTTCGCCTACGTGTGGGGGGACGGGCTCTGACTGTTGTTTGTGCCTATGCACCAAACGGCAGCTCAGACTACCCACCCTTTTTGGAGTCCTTGGAGGGGGTATTGGAGAGTGCGCCTCCTGGGGACTCCCTTGTTCTACTGGGGGACTTCAACGCTCACGTGGGCAATGACAGTGAGACCTGGAGGGGTGTGGTTGGGAGGAACGGCCCCCCTGATCTGAACCAGAGTGGTGTTCTGTTGTTGGACTTCTGTGCTCGTCATGGATTGTCCATAACGAACACCATGTTTAAGCATAAGGGTGTCCATATGTGCTCTTGGCACCAGGACACCCTAGGTCGCAGTTCGATGATCGACTTTGTTGTCGTCTCATCTGATCTGCGGCCGCATGTCTTGGACACTCGGGTGAGGAGAGGGGCGGAGCTGTCTACTGACCACTACCTGGTGGTGAGTTGGCTCCGATGGTGGGGGAGGATGCCGGTCAGACCTGGCAGACCCAAACGTATCGTGAGGGTCTGCTGGGAACGTCTGGCAGAGTCTCCCGTAAGACGGAGCTTTAACTCCCACCTCCGGGAGAGCTTTGAACACGTTCCGAGGGAGGCGGGGGACATGGAGTCCGAGTGGGCCGTGTTCCGCGCCTCTATTGTCGAGGCAGCTTATCGGAGCTGTGGCCGCAAGGTTGTTGGTGCCTGTCGAGGTGGCAACCCTCGAACCCGGTGGTGGACACCGGCAGTGAGGGATGCTGTCAGGCTGAAGAAGGAGTCCTATTGGGCCTTTTTGGCTTGTGGGACCCCGGAAGCAGCTGATAGGTACCGGCAGTCCAAGCGGCATGCGGCTCGGGTGGTTGCTGAGGCAAAAACTCGGGCGTGGGAGGAGTTCGGAGAGGCCATGGAGAATGACTTCCGTACGGCTTCGAGGCGATTCTGGTCCACCATCCGGCGTCTCAGGGGGGGAAAGAGGTACGAGACCAACACCATTTATGGTGGAGGTGGCGT
>JBBPBX010087201.1:0-14750 GCA_038048925.1 Garcialebias charrua
TACTTCGCTTAGCGAGCTAGCCAGCGAAAGCGACGCGACGGAGGAGACATTTCAAGGAAAAAGAAAAAGGATTCTGGAAGGACTCGCTCGCCTTATCTTGGACATGCCTCCGGAAAAAGGAAAGCGAAAGGCAAGACATCCAAGGAAAACCATCGGGACAGCGAGCCCAACTTCGCGCGCCTGTCCCAGCAGATGCGGTTTCTCTCTCGTGGCGATGGACACCCATGAAGCCTGTCCAGTCTGCCTGGGAATGCTTCACGCAAAAACAGCGCTGGATGCGCCCGACTTTTGCCCACATTGCAACATGATGCTGGATACGGTGCTGCGGCACCGGGTTGACCTCGTCGCCAAAGCCATGGGCACTTCAGTAGTACCAACGGATGCGGACACCACGAAGCCTCTCACTCCCACACCGGAGCTCGAGAACATGGCTCTACATGACAGCACACGAGTCGAATGGGGCAACAGCCCTGACGTGCTGGCTCCTATGGTGGACTTAACAGTCGAGTTTGACACGCGAGGCATGATGAACGAGGAAGAGATCTCGATTTCAGCCTCGGGCGAATTTTCAGCGGAGGACGCAGACGTGGAACTGGAGGATCAGGGAGAAGATCTCTCCCAGACCCCGTTACCTGTGCTCCCAGAAACCGACTTTTCCATCCCTGCTCTGTTCGACCTGTGCCACAGAGCAGCGGACGCGTTGCACATCCCATGGCCCGAGCCTCCGCCTCGCCAACAGGTCACGAGGCTGGCAGGAAACTATTTTTACTCCAAGCAGCAGGCCGCCACGAGGCAAAGGATGCCCGTGTTCCCGGACTTCCTCACAGAACTAACTCGCACCTGGGCTCAACCAAGAGCCCCCATGCTCCTTCCCCTCTCACAGTTCCTCGACGTCGACGGGATGGATGAGGTGGGAATAGCTAACGTCCCAGATTAAGGACACACTAGCGTCTCACCTGGCTCCTAAGTCGTCCGGGACAAAACCAACTCTCCCTAGCAATGCTTATCGAGCTTCAGCGTCTCTACTCGAGAAGTGCTACAAAGCTCAGGGACTCCCGGCGCGCGCCATGAACGTGTCCGAGTTGATGCAGGCTTACCTAGTAGATAAGCTGCAGCAGCTGCAGGTAACAACGGACAAGCAGGTTGCCGCCGACTTGCTGGATGAAGCCCGCAGTGCAACAGACTTTGTGCTCTGCATGATGGGGACAGCCGCTGTTGCTCAAGGTAGGGGCATGGCGGAAGTGGTCATCGCGATTCGCCACCTGTGGATGACTTTAACGGATCTCCCTGAGGGACAAAAGGTGCCTTTTCTCCACCACTCGATAGAGCCGACGGGATTATTTGGTAAAGCTTTGGAGCGAATTCAGACCAAGCTGGACCAAAGGCGCAGACAGGCCGAAGCTCTCCGGGTGGGCATTCCCCGGAGAAGCTTCGCCCCCCCAAGAGAGTCTGCTGGAGGTAGACCTGCGCAGCCTCGACACCGCTCGGCAATGCGTGCCCCACCGCAGAAGCGGCCAGCATACGAGAAGGAGCCCGGCAGAGACCCCCGCTGGGCCAACCTCGCACAGAGCACGCATGGAGCAAAAACAGGTTTGTTCCCCGCCCGGCGGTCAGACACAGGGCCTGCTCGGCAAACCAGGACACCAGACAGAAACGTGCCTGATGAACCAGGTCCACGTTCCCACATTACACGATCACCTGCGAACACGGTACTGGGAATGATGCCTTCATGTCCAGACTTTATTTGGAACATGGTACAAAAAGCTGGTAAATCTATCGCATGCACAAATCATGCTCTCTCTACTGTGAGTGACATAGAATCATGTACGTCATTGCACATAAGCACGAATAAAGCTCATAAAACAGCCCTTCTCTGTTTTATTGACTCTCAAAAAAAACACACACACACAAATAACTTCAACAGAACAGGTCCCTCTGGCCTGCCAGCCGTCATAAAGGGAGAGGGCCATTTTCCCCCTCTCCCTCACGGCCCATGGGGTATTAGCCTAATCAATAAACCCTAGCAGGGTGCCTCTGATTCGTCTGCAGTAAACAGACACAGAGGCGTCTGCAAGCACCCCCCACACCCCTCAGGAGACAGGTGAGGAGGGTCACGTGCTCAAGCCCCTGCTCCATTGTGAATAACGGGGCAGCCAATACACTAACCAGGCGAACACGTGACATGTCCGCACCTCAGGGAGGCATGCCGACAGAATCTAACGACGGGGGGGCCACGTCAGATGCCCACAGGCAGCCACAAGCTTCACACCTTCACAGTAGCAATTGTGTTCAAGCTGCTGTGCATATAAACAAATCAGAGTCGAATCAGATCTCTCTTCCTGTTTTTCGAAGGGGACTGGGCTCTCTATCACCAAATAATATAAAGTCTGCCAAACTAAAAGGAGCATATCCACGTTCTCACGTTGCAGCTGCCCCTTCATTATTAACGAGGAACACGCAATGATCAGATCGCTCTTCTTGTTTTTCGAAGGGGACTGGGCTCTCTATCACCAAATAATCTAAAGTCTGCCAAACTAAAAGGAGCATCTCCACGTTCTCACATTGCAACTGCCCTTTTATTATTAACGAGGAACACGCAATGTCCAAGCAGTGATCAGACAGCACGTGACCTGCCTCTCTGTGCTGATTCAGCTCTGCTCTCAAACAAAACTCTCCCTATGGGTGAAACACAAACCACGGGCGGTTTGCCTGGTTCCGACGCTCTGTTAAAGCCAAGGACCAGTAAACTGGACCATTCCAAAAACGGATTGGAGTCAGAAGGTCTGCTCGTTTACAAAACTCACAGTCTCCCAGTCCCATGACCCCAAACTTGGAGAGGGAAAATAAACTTTCTGCTCCAACTCTGCCTAATACGGATGACAGGTTGCATCTGCCCTCAATTACCTTCGAGCAGAGCCGCCTGGTAGCACATCGGCAAAGAAGCCCTCTTCTCAACTTGGTTGACCCCGAGGGGTTCACAGCCTCCTGGGCCCTTGGAGGAGAACTGGATGCACCAACTGCTCTTCTTCAGGGCCAAACTATGTCACCAGAAGGGGCAGTCCAGCTGCTTAGGCCAGGAACTGTCAAAAATTTCAGCTTGTTGGCAGGAAAGAACAAGTTGATGGCGTCAGGCCTGCCGGAAAATGTGGTAAAAACCATACAAAACGCCCATGCTGTGTCAACACAGTCTCTATACGTACAATTGTAACCCTCAATTAGTCAAGTCTTTTATTTTGGCGGGCCCACTTCCTGTGTTGCCCCAAACTCTGCCAACTTATTTAAAGCCCCGCCTCCTCCAGTGCACTGTTGAACTGCATCACCTGTTCACTGTGATTGTGGCTGGCTGTTTGGAGTCTTCATGGCAAAGTCATACAAATCTTTGCATCCACTGATTTGATTAATTGGTGAGTTTGTCATCTGAAAGCACTATTGTTTTAGCATGAAATGTCTGCTTGATTGCTTATTGGAGCATTGTTTTATTAGAATTGTTGGTGTTTGTTACCTGGATCATCACCAGGATTGCAACAGCTGATTATGGTTTAGTATGCTCCACTCTCTTCCAGAAGGTAACCTGATTTCTGATTTTGTGTGAGCTCTGACACTTTAGTATGGACATGATCAAAATGGAATGTACATTTAAGTTGATACTGCGCAGTATATTTATTGACAAATTATTTGTTTTCTTGATTGATTATTTTGAAAGTGCACTTTGATTCAACTTTTCAATTTCAACCTTAACTTGATTAGTTGAAATAAGAACTTTGATTCAACTTTTCAATTTCAACCTTAACTTGATTAGTTGAAATAAGAACTTTGATTCAACTTTTCAATTTCAACCTTAACTTGATTAGTTGAAATAAGAACTTTGATTCAACTTTTCAATTTTAACCTTAACTTGATTAGTTGAAAAATGATTGATGTTCTTTTGTTTTACTTTATTTAAATTATGGTTAACTTTACCTGATTGAAATGTTTGGAATGGTTGATTAGTTTAATCATTAGGAATTTAATAATTGCATTTGCATTTAATATTTAAATTTTTATATGCTTTGTACCTGATTGGTTTTGATAAAATAATGGGTTTTCTGGCCTTTCAGGTCGGGTTTTTTTCTCTCCATTGTTTTCTCTTCCTTGATGGATCAGATCCTCTTTGGATCTAAGGATGGCGAGCTAGGAAAAGGACCAGAACAGAAAATTTCGTTACGTTTTTGACAAATGTTTTCCTCTGATTTCTAAAGGTAAAGGAAGTTCTGTAAAATTTAACAAACCATGGTTTACTCCAGAACTTAAGAAATCTGCATTAAAGAAAAACAAGTTATATAAAAGATATTTACAAAACCCAAGTCCTCTAAATTTAGCAACATACAAAAATCATAGGAATAATTATAATCACCTCATTAGAAATACTAAACGAAATTACTATAGCGATCAATTTACTCAATCATCAAATAATTCAAAAACTACATGGGATATTTTAAAAGTACTACTCAATAAGAAAAATGCCTCTACCCCATCCCAGGCTACATTTCAGAATGGCACTTCAATCATAACAGATCCAACAGTAATTGCAAATAAATTTAGTCATTATTTTATAAATGTGGGACCACACCTTGCAAAGAATATTGATAATGTTTCTGGTTCTCCTTCTGATTTCATAAATGAAAATTATCCCTCTTTAAATACGTTTGATCCAATAAAACCTTTAGAAATACTTGACATCATTAAGAATCTTAAAAACTCTTCTGCTGGCCATGATGAAATTACAGCCTATGTTATCAAAAAAGTTGCACCTATAATTGTTGCTCCGTTAACATTTATTTTTTCCCTGTCACTTGAATCTGGTATTATCCCACAAGATCTAAAACTTGCCAAGGTCATCCCTCTGTTTAAAGCTGATGACCCATCTGTATTTTCAAATTATCGCCCCATATCAGTTCTCCCGTGCTTTTCTAAGATACTTGAGAGATTGGTGTACTCTAGAATCTTGAGGCATCTTGATGCCAACAATATTTTGTATGAGCATCAGTATGGCTTTAGAAGGAATCATTCTACATATATGGCTCTCTTGCATCTTAGAGAAAAGATTTCAACTGCTTTTGAGAAAAATGAATATGCTCTAGGAATTTTCTTGGACTTATCAAAAGCTTTTGACACTGTGGATTATGAAATCTTGTTATCAAAAATGTCTTGTTATGGTTTTAAAAATAAGGTTCTGAAATGGGTTGAAAATTATTTACACAACAGAGAGCAAATTGTAATTTTTAATGGTAAATTGTCAAAGCGAGATGTCCTAAAATGTGGAGTTCCACAAGGATCCATTTTGGGTCCATTATTATTTCTCATATACATTAATGATCTACCAAAAGCATCTAGTGTTTTGACACCTATCTTATTTGCTGATGATACCAATCTTTTTGTTGCTGATGGTAACTTTGACTCACTTATTGATAAGGCAAATTATGGGCTCAGTCAATTTGCTCAGTGGTTTCAGTTAAATAGACTATCACTTAATGTTAAAAAATCTAATTTCATCTTATTTAAGAATAAGAATAAAAATTACAATCCAGAAAAAACTAAAATTTATATTAATAAACATTTACTTTCTAATGTTTCATCAACAAAGTTTTTAGGTGTCTATCTTGATGAGAAACTTTGTTTTAAGAATCATTGTGAATCAGTGTATAAGAAGATTTCTAAATCTTTAGGTATTATAAAAAAGGTTAAACCATATTTAAAAACAAGTACTATATTGACTTTGTACAATAGTTTAATTTATCCCCATATTTCTTACTGTAATTTAATTTGGGCTAGTACCTATCCTTCTTACTTGCAGTCAATCCATAAACTTCAAAAGTCTTTTGTAAGAATTGTCACTAACTCGCCATATTTAGCTCCATCCACACCTCTCTTTAAAAAATTAGAAATTCTTACAATCTATGATGTGAATAAGTATCAAACAGGAATCCTAATGTATAAAGTTATATGTATTCCACTTTCTTTACCTAAATATTTTCATAATTTATTTGAGTTCAATTCTTATTATCATTCATACTCTACAAGAAGGAAGTGTGATTTACATATACCCTTCTGTAGAACCACTGTTGCTAAATTTTCATTCATGTATCAGGGTGTTGTGCTGTGGAACAGTTTGAAACAATTAAGTGAATCATGTACAACATTATCTGTATTCAAAAGAAAGTTTAAAAAAACTTTATAGATTTTCTAACACATTAGTTTTTTTTTAATTTTATTTATAATTTTAATATTTTTTGACAATTTAAATGTATTTAATTTCAATTATTATTTTTTGCTTTAGTATGTAACTGTGTGTGTTTAAAGTAAGATGTAAGTTTATGTATAAAGCTCTTATGATTTTTTTTCTTTATTTTTTTAGAAGGGGGGTGCGCTTGTAAGCCCAATTAGGGTTTTTATGACCTCTCCTGCACATTTTTTTAAAAACTTTTCTTTTACGTGTGTTGTTTCTTTTTGTGCAAACAATAAACAAACAAACAAACAAGAAGTGGCGTATTTTTGAAGCCTGGTGCTCAGAAAGAAATATTATTTCTTATGCATGCGACTTGGCTCAGCTCCTGACCTTCCTTCAAGACTTACTGGAGAAAGGTCATTCTTACTGTAAGAATTAATGAGGAGGTCAATATTAATACTGACCTCTTTATCCTTAATTAATCTACTTATTCAGATTGAATAGTAAATTCACGGATTCTGTTCTTTTTCAGTTTACCCAATATCTCTGTGATCTTTATGATGGATAAATAAACAGAGCCATTAAGTGACAATGGACATTAACTTAGTTTGATATGTCAAAGAGACACTATCATTTATTTAAAATAAATCAACTAAATTAACACCGTTACACTTGATTGACATGATTTCACTTTCTTTCAAATTAAAACGTCAGCACACTTAAATTTAACACAACAGACTTCAATATTGGATGTTAACATATTTAGTCTGAGGGGCTCTTTAAACTTAAAATAGTTCCCAGCTTAGATTGAGAGGGGAAAAAGTAGGAGGAAAGATTTAAGAAGAATTGGGAGGTTAAGAGAGGAAGTTTATCTTGCATTTATGAAACCAGATGACACTCTTCCGTACGCGTCCAGCTAAGATATCATCACACCTCCAGCAAGCAAACAGCTGCTCCTTTACCTTAAGACGTCCGCCTTGGTTCTGGTAAAGAGCTGTGGTCAACTTTAGACTGACGAGTCGTCGGTCCCGCAAGTCCAAGCTGGACTCCACGCGTGTTTACCTTGTCGGTGTCGGTGATACTCGCTTTCATCGGCAAAAGTCGTGGCAGTCGTGGTTTCTTGGCTCAAGATAATTTATTCCAGGAAGGAATAACAAACGCTCGTTCGAGGTGGACTCATAACAGCCTGTTATCAGTCCTTAGCTGAAGACGCAGGTCGTTAGCTCTTGACCAAAACGTACCCAGCTCTTGGGAAAGGTTCACATCTCTTTGAAATTCCCAACAAACTCTCTGGCGCGTTCTCGCACAGTTTTGAACTTAAAGAGCAGGCACAAAGAGAGGAGTTCACTTGTCTTATCAGAACCCAAGGTTACAGCAGCAGAGGGAAATTGTTTAGGAAAAGACAGAGCAGCTGGAGCCTTGTTCATGAAAAACAACGGATTAAACTGTCTTCTTATTTCTAAACAAAACAGTCGGGTCTCTGTGACCCGCAATTTCACCTTTAACATAGCAGTGAACACAGTTTAACTCTCACAGAATAACACAGCTTAAAAAGCACACATCATGAAAATGACAAAAGTTATTCTTTTGATCACATTAGAATAAAATCAAAGATAGAAATAGTCTCTTTTGGTGACTATATTTATCAGATTATAGCTAAATGAATGATTTTGTAGTAAATGTCTTGCTTTACTGAGAGGTCAGTAAAGGTCATCACTGGACAGTTCAAAAGTACACAGGTGTCTTAAAAGTGGACAAGGTCATGTCCACTACATCTCCCCCCTTTTGGAAGCCATCGCCAGTCCTTGGGGATGGGGTCCAACACGAAAGGAAACCTTGAACTGTCTTTGATCTTGAAGTAATCCAGCAAGTGGAAAAGAAAAATCAAAAATTATAATCCCATAAAGTTTTGGAAATTCCATACTGTTCAGAGGTAATCCCATTGCGGAAAGCTTTTAATCCTTTGGAAAACAAAGTCTGTTAACTCTTGGAAAACAAAGTCTGTGATCCCTTGGAAAGCAAAGTCTTATAATCCACAGCGGTAATTCCATAGCAGTAATTCCACAACGATTAGTTTTGTTGATTGATCAGCACCAATTGTTTTCATAATCAGCATGTAGAGGGGATCCCTCGATTGACGCAGAGGAGGCGACCCTTGGATGAAGGTTGAAGACCAAGCGTTGGAGCTGCAGGTCCCACATCGAAGGTTGTTGGCTGGTTGGTTTCCAGTCAGTGCCACTCTGGTTCTATGTGTCATGCAATTATGTGGATTTTTAAGGTGGGCTTATGATTGGGATTTTACATTAAGCCTTACCTATATGCACCTGGTATGTAAGCTATCATGGTTTAGATCAGCTACAATTACCAATTAAGGGGTGGATCAATTCTGTAAAATTAGATATAGGGATTTGTACCTATAAAATTTTGGAGGGCTTCTGTAACGAAGGCCTCTAATTCCAAACTATTCCTCCATTCATTACTTAGTTTAGGTTAAACTAAAATAAAAATGAAATATAGTTTGATCTAAATGTCTGTTGTCTTTTAGACGAACGACGTAGGATTTGGTATTCCTAATAAATTTTGAAGTCTATGGCGAGACTCATCAAAATGAATAGATAATCTAGAATAGAAACGATCGAATCGGTTCAATTTAGAAATTGTGAGGTCAATGTAGTTTATGGTACCTTGAGTAGCTTTAAACTACATTGACTCTTCGACGATTGAGATTTAACAAAACGAACTGCATGTTGGCATAGTTAAATCCATATCATTCATTAACCAATGTTAATACAAAACCTTTTTGGCTGGGAGTGTTCAGAACCAAACAAAATCTCAACTAATGACAACAGTAATGACTAAACAACACGGAAACAACGTTTCACTGCTTCGACACACTCTTGTCGTCAGATTCCAAAGTGCAACACACAAGAAAAACAGGTCTCAACTTTATGACCGAGGTCAAATTAAATCTCGTGGATTTAAACGGTTGTTAAGGTTAGTTTTTGTTGTGGGTTTTAGGCTTAGCGTTTCTAAGTTCAAATTGGACAATGCGACTTATAGGGTGGGAAATACGGTAGTTTAAACCTGATTAGTTTATTTACTAACTTGTGTTTGGACGACCTTATTATCCCATGAAGTCGGTGAGTTTGTGAGATCTTTGTCTTTTGTGGAGTCATTGAACGCCTTGTAAGGTTTGATCTGATTTCGATGTACCCATTTAGCAATTGGCTCTTTGCGGCCTTTGCTGATTTTGATTTCGTAGACGACTGAGGACACTTTGTCTGTTATCAGATGAGGTCCAGTCCACCTGGGCATTAGTTTGCGGGCGAGAGTTCCGGTCTCGGACCCTCCTTTCCCGGTTGCTGGGGCGAACGTATAGTACCAGACTCTGTCTCCCACTTGGAGTTCATTGTGAGAGGCCTTCTGGTCGTAGTACGCCTTACGTCCTTCAGCGGATCTTTCCAGGTTTTTCTGGGCGAAAGCAAAAGTGTTTCTGAGGTGTACATTCAAATCTTTGTCTTTGGCATGGCCTAACATCACCCCCCTTTGGTCATGGGGGACCACGAACACAGGTGAGGACGTCCGTCCATGGGCACAAGTTAGGATGCCACCGTTTAGTTTAAGCTGTTCGCGCAGCTGAGAGAAGACGGTACACAGGAATCGTTTAGGTTTTGGCCAACGTATCTTCTTACGTTTACCTCTTTCCGTGTAATTCAGGTGTGTCACAACCGTCGGCGCAGTCGCAGGTGTGTCTGATTGTACAGACTGCGACGGGTCACTGTCGTTGTGTGTGTCTTCCCACCTCTCGACTGAAGAGGGGCTCTTTGAGTCTGTAAAAACTATGTCATTTCTGATTAGTTCTAGACACAAATGTCCCTGAACCAAGGTTTCATCGAAAGCTTGGCTGATAGCCGATTTACCTGTCCCAGGGGACAGTACAGCAACCTCGGTGTGGGGTCCTTGGATCTCCACACCTTTCTCTACCTGTGGTAGGTAATGTGAGTTTGCCCCCTTCTTGTCTGATGAGGGGTCCTCGTAATCTGCAACAATGATGTCCAAGTGACTGTCAGCGTTTGGTTGACTGTCATTTTCTGGACTCAGATGCCCTTGAACCAAGGTTTCATTGAAAGCTTGGTTGATTGCCGAATTACCTGTCTCAGAGGACAGTACAGCGTCTTCGGTGTGGGATCCGTGGATCTCAACACCTTTCACTACCTGTGGTAGGCAGTGGTCAGGGAGTGCTGAATGTGTCAGCTCACAGAGGAGGTTCTCTTGTTGGGCCAGAGTTTGGTCCAACTTTTGGGTCTCTTCTGTCTCACCTGTAGTTGAAGGTTCACTTACCGGGCTCTCGTCCTCGGATGAGCAGTCCCTTGTGTCCTCTGCGGTACCTGCGGTTAGGCAGTCTGTATCGCAACTAGGAAGCACTTTTATTGGCAGGGGTTTTCTCACTGTGCTCCACATTTTCCGTCGACCATAATCTATAATCGCGTTGAAGCGGTTTATAAAATCTTGGCCAACCAAAAATGGGAATGAGTCAAGTTTAGACACGTACACCGGGTGGCGTAGTGTCATTTCGCCAATCTGCATGTGAACCATAGCCATAGCTGTTAGGGTTGTTCTCGTCTCTGCGAGACCCTGTAGCTCAATAGCACATTTCTCAAAGGGTATTTGCCTGTCAACACCGTTAGCGGCGGTCCTCAGCTCCTCGAACAGCTTGGCCGACATAATAGTTATATCAGAACTGCCATCCAGGAGGGCTTCACGCTCAAGGACACCTTCCAGTGTGATAGGCAGGTAAGCTTTCTTAGCCACCCCCCTTTGTATAAAGTTACACAGAAACCTCACAGGTCTTGGCCCACGTTTCTGTTCACGTGTGACTCTGTCTGTGTAATCTTGTTTACTGTCAGCATCTTGTTGGCTGTCAGCATCATGACCTTCAGGATGTTGTTGTGTGTCAGCAATTGGTTTGCTGTCAACATCCATGGCAATGTTGGTAGTAGTGTGCGCTGAGTTATCCATGTGCTCTGAGTTATCAAAGACAAGGTCACGCATTGTACCAGTTTGGTCATCCTCTGTATCATTCAAGTTTTCAAACAACCAACTTATGTCCACTATCTCCTCAGAGCTTAGTGGTGCGTTGCCTTTTTCCTGGAACTTCTGTGACCTTTTGCTACTCCCGGACTGTCCAGTCCGCAGTGCAGGGGCAGGGCCTTTGCTCGGTGTAGACCGCGGAGGGTCACTTAAAGAGCGGGCATCCACCGTTTGTGGTTTTTTGCTTATCTCGGGCAGCTTCGTCCGAGGTGCAGGGACAGGGCGTGTGCTCGTCCTTCTCAACCATATTGGGTCTCTTAACCACTTCGGGTCATAGTTCCAGCGGGCATCGACATGTGGTTTGTGAGTTTGAGAAACATGTTTCTTCTCGCCTTTTTTAGGAGAGGGAGTTGATGAACTTATCCCTTCCAGCTCCAGCGAGTGGGATTTGACCTTTTCTTGGTAATGTAGTTCACGTTCTGGTTTTGTTGTTAACCAGATCGGGTCATTGTTTTGTCTGTGAGCGTCACAAACATTTACAGCACCCCGTTGTGTTGTTAATTCGCCTAACAAACGTTCAAACTCAAGTTTTTTTCGGTGATCTTCTTCACGTTCTTGAATGCACTTCTGCTTTAATACTTCCAGCTCTTCACGCCTTGATGCGATCAGCTTGAAAGCTTCATCATAATCGTCATATCCCATCTTTGTTTTGAAATTTCTCCAAATTAATGAGAGATGTTTGTTTGAATCAATAAGACGGTATTCATTATAGTGTATGCAAATAAATGCTTTCTTAGCGTTGAGTTACTTCACTAAAACAGCTTCCTGGGTTTATTCCAGTAATCTATAAACAAGTCTTTCATTCATTCAGTACCTTTTTATTTATTTTAGGTTTTACCTGCAATGAAACATATGGTAAGTTAAGCCTTTGTGGCCGTATTAACTTAATAGACCTATCTTTTAAAACAATTACTATCAAACCACGCTTAATGTTTTCTGTCTTTCACTCAAACGCCTTTTAAAAGATTTCAAATAAATGCAATGTTAACACTAAAATGTTAGCAGATTTTGTTTTATTTTGCACCAAGAGAATGTATTTCAGATTCAGTAAAACTGTTTTGAGTTGCCGCAGTTATCTGGATTGAAAAATGTAATTTTGTTTGTTATTTTAAACTTTTTATTTAAAATAAACTGGAGTCATTAATTTTACACAGAAAAACGTTAAAAATGCCATTTTTAACTAAAAGTGTACAGATGTACAACAATTCTGTTTAAAATTCAGAGATGCGAAGAGCTTAATGTGGAAACGCTCTGTTCTCCATCATTTTTTTTTTTTTTTATTTAATTTGAAAATCAAATAAAAAATGCTTTTTGAGTGTTATTTTAAATCTCTTCAGTATTTAAAATGAGCACAAATTGTGTGTCTGTACCTCTGTTATACTAAAATTTGTATTTAGAATAAACAGGAGTTTTTGTTTGTGTACAGAACAATTTTAAAAGCTGGTAATTTCACCATAAAATGCTGACTTTTTTATGATGTTTGTGAGAAAACTCATCTGTCAACGTCTTTTAACCAACAGGGGGCAGTTTTGAGTCTTAATTTATCACGTGGAGACTAAATTTTTCACTCAGTATTTAAACTAAAACTACCTTTTAGAGTTAGTTTCTAGTGTGTTCGTGATAAACGCTCGAACTGCGGTCTTGTCAGAGACAAATTTATGTTGTTAGACAGTTTAGATGGCTTAAATTGAGTTTTTTAAACTTTTAGTGAAACCACTTTTCACCGTGTGTGTGTGAACTGCGTCTGCTTGTCACTCAAAGTGCATCAGGAAATGACGACACAAATAGGCGGGTCGACGCAGCGCGTCACCAGCTCTGCTGTGCTGAGCGAGGCGGAGCTCGCTACACAGATACGTGACGTCAACCAATCAATCACAGCGGTTGTAGTTCATTCCAAGCATTCATGGTAAATGTAGTTTTTCTTACCTTCGACCAATGTAGCGCCGGAAATGACGACAAAGTGGGCTGGTCGCAACGGCGTGCGACGTGATTGACAGCTCACAACAGCGAATCAGCGTTCGCCACAAGAGTGATTGACAGCACACAACAGCGAATCAGCGTTCGCTACATGAGTGATTGACAGCACACAGTACTCGTTTCATCCAATCACAGCTCATAAACAGACATGCCGGACACGTCTTCCTAACGTTAGCTGCACAGCAGACCACAACTTTATAGACTCTTAAAACAACTCAAACGCTTCAATTTAACTCCCCAAAACTCTGAAACATGCGGCGAACACACCTAGACAGGCCAACTTAGTTACGCTCAGTAACACAGCACTGCAGCTGTTGAACAAACACGGACTCACTCGGAGCGCGTAAAGGTCGGTTCCGGTCCACTTCGTCGTGGAGCAGAAACTTGGGTCTGAACAGAACCACTATCCGACTACGTTCTACAGTAATATGCTTCTATGACCTGCTCTAACATGTAAAATGCCACAACAGCAATCTTGTAGATGTTAAATTAGCTTTCAGGCTTTTGACTCGGCGGTCAAACAAAGCTTTGTGCCGGAGTCTGTGCGTGAACTGGGCCGAACGGTACCAGAACCCCCCCACAGACCACGGGCTGACAGAACTTCACCTAAAAGCTCCCACAGCGTGTTAAGGAGTTGAACAATAACAATCTCTCAGCTTCAAATGATAAAAACATGCAGAATCTGCCTGCTTTGAACACTTCCAGCCAAAATCATTATCCTCAGAGTTTAAAACTTGGATCCTCTTATGCAAACATGACGTTACAGTTCATGACTGAGACCACAGATATCAATAAACTTTCAGAACCGGTACGGGCCACCAGATGTAAGAATTAATGAGGAGGTCAATATTAATACTGACCTCTTTATCCTTAATTAATCTACTTATTCAGATTGAATAGTAAATTCACGGATTCTGTTCTTTTTCAGTTTACCCAATATTTCTGTGATCTTTATGATGGATAAATAAACAGAGCCATTAAGTGACAAAGACGTTAACTTAGTTTGATATGTCAAAGAGACACTATCATTTATTTAAAATAAATCAACTAAATTAACACCATTACACTTGATTGACATGATTTCACTTTCTTTCAAATTAAAACGTCAGCACACTTAAATTCAACACAACAGACTTCAATATTGGATGTTAACATATTTAGTCTGTGGGCTCTTTAAACTTAAAATAGTTTCCAGCTTAGATTGAGAGGGGAAAAAGTAGGAGGAAAGATTTAAGAAGAATTGGGAGGTTAAGAGAGGAAATTTATCTTGCATTTATGAAACCAGATGACACTCTTCCGTACGCGTCCAGCTAAGATATCATCACACCTCCAGCAAGCAAACAGCTGCTCCTTTACCTTAAGACGTCCGCCTTGGTTCTGGTAAAGAGCTGTGGTCAACTTTAGACTGACGAGTCGTCGGTCCCGCAAGTCCAAGCTGGACTCCACGCGTGTTTACCTTGTCGGTGTCGGTGATACT
>JBBPBX010087205.1:0-14749 GCA_038048925.1 Garcialebias charrua
TTTAGTTGCACTGGTGAATGTTTACGCTCCTAATACAGATGATGATAATTTTTTTAGACAACTATTTTCTTCTTTACCCGATCTCAATAAATATCGTCTGGTGCTGGGCGGTGATTTCAACTGCTGGTTGGACCCAGTTTTGGACCGCTCATCTGTTAAAACTAATGTCATAAGCAAATCTGCATCAGTCATTCAAACCTTTTTATCTGACTACGGACTGTGCGATGTGTGGCGTGCTCTAAACCCTGATAAGAGAGAGTACTCATATTTTTCACACGTACACAAAACTTATTCAAGAATTGATTACTTTATCACAGATATTAGATACTTAAATCAGATCTGCTCCTGTGATTACCAGAGCATA
Organism: Garcialebias charrua; assembly: GCA_038048925.1. Classification (NCBI taxonomy): domain Eukaryota; kingdom Metazoa; phylum Chordata; class Actinopteri; order Cyprinodontiformes; family Rivulidae; genus Garcialebias; species Garcialebias charrua. Next base: position 365 of record JBBPBX010087205.1, read on the forward strand.
GTAATTTCAGATCACGCCCCACTCACTATGTCCCTATCTCTTCCTCACTTTTCCCCAAGAACTGGACAGTGGCGTTTTAATTCAACCTTGCTCTCGGATGAAAACTTTCTAAAGTTTATTCAGGATGAGATACATTTTTTTTTTGCTACTAATTCCTCCCAAGAGATTTCTAGCCTCATAGTATGGGATGCTTTTAAGGCCTATATCAGAGGCCAGATTATTGCCTACTCAGCAAAAATAAAAAAACAGTCTACTAATGAACAGAATAACCTAATGCAACAAATCAAAGAGATTGACATAAAATATGCACACAATCAATGTCCGGAACTTTTGAAAAAGCGTATTGAACTTAAAACGAGGCTTGACCTACTAACAACACATTCAGCTGAACGTTTTCTCTTGCATGACAGATTCAAATTCTATGTACATGGCGACAAACCTGATAAACTATTAGCAACCATGCTTAAGGGCTCTAGGGCAAGGCAAACTATTCCTAAACTTCGAAAACAAGACGGCAATACAATCACAGATCATGAAAAAATTAATGATGCATTCAGAGACTTCTACTCGGAGTTATACAGCTCACAATTACAAACCAATCCTAAAAAGATTGATGATTTCTTAGCTAAACTTCACATCCCTGTCATCTCACCTGAACTCAAAAACAGGTTAGATGAACCCATCTCCCAGTCAGAAGTCTCACTAGCAATAGCTTCAATGCAGTCTGGCAAAACTCCAGGTCCAGATGGTTTTCCCTCTGAATTTTTAAAAAAAATTTCAGTCCTACTATCTGCTCAGCTTAGTTCCACCCTTACTGAATGCTTTGAACAAGGATCCCTCCCTCAGTCATTTTATGAAGCCTGTATCACACTACTTGTAAAAAAAGGAAAAGATCCAATGGAATGCACCTCATACAGACCTATCTCTCTCTTGAATACAGATGTTAAAATTTTAGCTAAGATTCTTGCCCGTAGGCTCGAAACCGTCTTACCATCTGTTATTTCAAAAGACCAAACAGGTTTCATTAAAGACCGACATTCATATTTTAATATACGTAGGTTGCTTAACATAGTTTATTCAAGTCCCACAGTCTCGGATGAGTGTGTTGTTTCTCTTGACGCTGAAAAGGCCTTTGATCGGGTTGAATTTGACTATCTTTTTGCAGCTCTTAGTAAATTTGGTTTTGGAGGAAAATTCATTCATTGGATTAAATTATTGTACCATCAGCCATCTGCTACAGTACGTACTAATTCTCAAACCTCAAAACCATTTAAATTACAAAGAGGCACCCGCCAAGGCTGTCCTCTTAGCCCCTTGCTTTTTGATCTAGCCATAGAGCCCCTCGCTATTGCACTACGAACCAGTAAGGAGATATCCGGCATCTGGAGAAATGACATGGAACATAAGGTGTCGCTTTACGCTGATGACCTTTTACTTTTTATTTCCAAGCCATCAACTTCATTGCCTTTTGCCCTCAACTTGTTTACCCAATTCGGCCAGATCTCCGGGTATAAATTAAACCTTACCAAAAGTGAGCTTTTCCCTTTAAGTAATAAAGTAAATATATCAGACTTTACTAATTTGCCGTTCAGAATTGAAAGACAAAAAATTACATATCTGGGTGTCACAGTGACAAAAAAACATAAAAACTTGTTCAAAGAAAATCTGACTCCACTGTTGAACCAAGTGAAAAGATCCCTCACAAAATGGACGCCACTTTCCATGTCCTTGGTAGGACGTATAAACTCAATTAAAATGACTATACTACCCAAATTTTTATATGTTTTTCAGGCACTACCTATTTTTATTCCTAATATATTTTTCAACGAGCTGGATTCAATTTTTTCATCCTACATATGGAGGAATAAACGTCCAAGGCTTAATAAGATGAATCTTCAAAAACCTAAAGAGGAGGGGGGTTTTGGTCTTCCTAACTTTCGGTTTTATTATTGGGCTGCTAACCTCAGATGCTTAGTGCACTGGTATTTTTACCATAACCTGAGTAATTCCCCTGATTGGGTGACTATGGAATTACACAACAACAATAATATATCTCTACCAGCTATGCTTTGTGCTCCACTTTCACTCTCCTCACCCAACTCCATTTTGAATCCTGTAGTGAAACATTCACTAAAAATATGGGGCCAGTTTAGAAAACATTTTAAACTTAAGGATTTTTCCCCTCTAAGCCCCATTGCACCTAACCATTTGTTTAAACCTTCTCTTCAGGATGGGGTGTTTCTGGGATGGCACAGGAGCGGTCTTACTCATTTTAAGGACCTTTTCATTGAGAAGAAATTGGCATCATTTGAACAACTTAGCAATAAGTATGGTCTACCACAATCCCATTTTTTCAGATATTTACAAATCAGACATTTTATTCAATCACATTTTTCAGGCTCAGTTTCTCTACCAGAGCCTACACTGTTGGAAACCATCTTACAATTGAACCCGACCCGTAAAGGGCTTATTTCACGGCTTTACAATCTAATGTTGAACATGATAGAGACCTCCTCACCCAAACTTAAAGCTGTATGGGAGGAGGACCTGGGCATGACCATTCCAGATGAAACATGGGCTTCTATACTCAAACTTGTTAACACAACATCTCTATGTGCACGCCATTGTCTTATTCAGTTTAAAGTGGTACACAGAGCCCACTTCTCCAAAAGCAAACTGTCTCGTATTTATCCAGAAATCACCCCATACTGTGACAAATGCAAAACTGCTGAGGCCACACTGGTTCATATGTACTGGTCCTGTCCCAGCCTTGGTCAGTTTTGGACGGATGTTTTTAAAACCCTGTCCACAATCTTCAGAGTAGAAGTAACACCTAGCCCTCTCCTTGCTCTGTTTGGTATCAGTGGTGAAGAGTTACCTCTATCAGCCTCCAAAAGACAAGCACTGGCTTTTTGTTCCTTGTTAGCAAGGCGTGCAATTCTAATAAGATGGAAGGGTGCTGCCCTTCCAACTCATAAACAGTGGTTATATGACCTTTTGTCATGCTTGAAACTAGAAAAAATAAGGTGTTCTCTTCAGCACTCTACTGAGAAATTTAATAAAATATGGGGGCTTTTTCTTGATACATTCCAAAATATACAATAATATTTCAGGTGAATTCTGTTTTTTTTTTTTTTTGTGCTCTCTGTTTTTGTCAGGTTTAAAGATGTAGTGTGTGGACATAGGGCAGTGACCTGGATAGGAGTGAATGGGATTAAGTTTTAAAGAATTTTTGTTTGCGTTTATGTATGTTGTTTAAACAGACCATACGTATAACATTTTTTGTACCCACGCTTTCTTATTTGTATGTATAAAAGGAAAAAACTTTAATAAAAAAAACAGTGATTAAAAATTGTATATTCCTCCCAAACTGATCCTTGATTTTTGTATAATTTTTTGGTTTCTCATAGTGATGGAGGAAGACGGAGAATTGGAGGCTGCAATGCTAAGCATCTCACCCTGTAAGCTCCTGAGTCAGCAGTAAGCACACTATAGTTACACTTGATGAAATTCTAAAATATAATCTGCTTGTGTTTAGTCTCTCTCCCATATTTGTCTCTGTGTACGCAGTGTCAGGATCAGTGGAAACAGAGTGAACCCCAGTGTCAAACAGAGCAAAGACAGGTTTTTCTTAAAATAGGAGATTTCAGGACTGGAGTGTTATTCTCTTTTACGATGAATAACCCTCCAAAACTGAGCCTTGACCTATTGTGTTCTTGTGTTCTGGCCACGTTCCGGTCATGTTCCTGTTACATTATTGCTGTTTGCCACCATTAAATAGTCAAATGACTATGAATTGATGGAGATATTGTGCCAGCCTGAATGCTGGTGAGCATATATTCTGCATGTTTACTTTTTTTTAATCAATACTAGTTACTAACAGCTGACATGTTTGTTCACTTCAGTGCTGTTGTTTCTCCTGCTTAGACTGACTACAGAGGTAGTCAGTTGTTTGTAGTTTGTTGCATTTCCCACTTCTGGAAATTACTTTAAAAATATTTTCAGAGGTCTGATAAGCAGAAGGAATAAAAGTACAACTTTTTGAGTTTCCACTAACACCATCTGTTGTGTTAAATTGTGATTCGTACAGTGACTGATACATTATCTTTATTTAGGTCCAACTGCAACGGTGTCCAGGTGTTCAGGCGCATCAGGTGAATCGGAATCCTCAACAGTTAACGGTAAAGAAATTTAAAATTTATTACTGAAAATAAATCAGTTGCTTTAATATTTTTAGGCTACATAAAATAATTTGTTTACTTTCTTCTGATTGTTTACAGTCCTGGCAACCACACAACAGACACCCGTGGCCCTTCCATCACCGCTGTCATTTCTACTGAAGGAAAAAAAGAGTGCAAAGAATACAGTTGTTTAAAGGTTTGTTTACACTTACCCTTAAATATCTATTTGTTGCATAAATAGCAATATCTGGATAATTTTCACAGCTACTTCATCTGTTGTCTAAAATTATACTTTAGCCATAAAGAAATAAGTAGCTGAAAGATAATGCTCCTTTTCAGATTCCAGCACAAGTGCAGCTTCCACCTCTGCACAGAGAGACCTTTCCTTTGAGGACAGTGCTGAAGATGGTAAGAACTGACTGCATACAAAAAACAATTAATTTGTTTACTGAGTAGTTTGCTTTATTAACAGCATTTCCACGCTGTCTGTCAAATATTTTGTAAACAATGTGGCTAATATTTGGAACACAGTCTTTTTTTTATGGAACCCTAATTCCATGTATTTTTATTTTTTATGATAGTTCCCTCAGCTCAGCCGCCCTTTGCTGTCCCCTGCCTCAACCTGACCATGACATTAACAGCTGGAACTGTTCTCGGCACCAGAAACTGTGGATGAAGACAGAGCTGCAAGATCTCGGCCTGTGGCCTGGCTCTCGTCCTGTACGTCATCTTGGACATGCAATTTCCCTCTGGCGTCATCCTCCGCAGCCTGAGCTCATAGACACAGTGGCTGAGCTTCCCTCGCCCAACTTCTTTCAGCTTCACCCATTTTTCATTTGGAAACCTGAAAATGAAATCATGTCCCGGCTGAAAAACAACTACAACCTTCCATGTCTTCATGGATGTCCTCATCCACAGGTGGTTTCTGCTGGTGTGGGCCGGCCTCGGGTGATAGTTGGGACAAGTTTCTACAACAGGTGAGCAAACACAGTGCTACGTATTTACATTTCTGGATTAAATTTAGGAAATTTATAAACTTATACTGATGAATTGTACTTACCTTATTGTGTTTCAGAGACTTCACATCCTCTGCCTCTGCGATCCTCACCAAGGAGTGCCCGCACTGGACCAGTAAAGACCGGTGGACGTGTCTTTGTGTTGGATCACACACGCTGGACACCACCTATGAAAGAGGCGATTGATGGCTTGCTGCAGAAACACCCAAGCTTCACATCTCATGGTATGTGAAGCACTTGTCAAAGCTCCTGAACACCAGCTCTTCGTTAAATACAAGCCCTGAAAAACTTGTGGAAACCCAGGAACTGTGGCACACTTTAACCGGTCAGTCAACCAGTGTGTCTGTGACCACCATTGAGCCGCCTGTCTTCAATCCACACGCACCTGCTTTGTCCATCCCTATTACACAGGACTCGTTAGAGAAAATTGTGGAGGGCATTTTAAATAAGCAGCAGCAACAACAGCCCGAGCAGAAGAAAAGACAAAGACTTGTCTTTCCTGTGGACAGCCAGTCTCGTTATGAGACTGATGGTTCCTCCATTCATTTTTTCTTCATGCAGGGACCTGTTCGTTACTTTTACTGCTCAAAAAAGGTTCATGGTACTTATGGTGCTGAGGGACTTTGCAATCCAAACATGTCCTTTGAGGAATTTTCTACCACAACTTTCTTTCAAAGGGAACTGCAGGAAACAAAAACGGGTGGAGAAAAAAAATGGCAAGAAGAGAAAAAGAACAGAATCTCAGCCAACAGGCCGTGTTTGCAGGTTTTGTCATAGGGAGCTGAAGCAGAGACCAACAGCCCACACATCCATACTGGTTTCCCTGGTGTGGCAGGAAAATATATATATTGTCCATCAAAGGTTCTGTCCATTTATCAATCACAGGGTATGGTCAGGGAGATGAGTTGGGAGGAGTTCTCCAAATCTCATTTTTATGAGGCAGAGAAACAGAGATGGGTGGCAGAGAGGAAAAAATAAACCTCATATAGTTCTATTGAGATGTTTATTTAGTTATTTTATTATTAATATTCTATATCTTCATATATTTATGCAAATAAAAAATCTGTATATACTGTAAATATGGGAAGTTAACATGTAAATATTTCACAGAAAGAAAACATGTTATAGCAAGGTCACAGTCTTTTTGGTATTTTCCTCATATAGTTCTATTGAGATGTTTATTTAGTTATTTTATTATTATTATTCTATATCTTTTCATTCATTCATTCAACCTTTATTTATACAGGCTAGCCTCGTTGAGTCACGGGGACTCATTTACAAGAGGGACCTGTCTCACTCACACCAAACAACCATCCACTCTCTCACTCACACCTAGGGTCAATTTAGAGTCACCAATCAGCCTAACAAGCATGTTTTTTGGTCTGTGGGAGGAAACCGAATATATCTTCATATATTTATGCAAATTAAAAAACTGAAAATACTGTAAATCTGGGAAGTTCACATGTAAATATTTCACAGAAAGAAAACATGTTATATAGCAAGGTCACAGTCTTTTTGGTATTTTATCTATACCATGAATGTATTTTCAGGAAAGTCCTGAATGTTTTTATATTTTTTATGGAAGAATTCTGTACTTCATTTCAATTTTTGTAAAATAGTTGCCCAATTAAAGTTTGATATGATAAACTTTACCTTTGTAGTGTTTTATTTTGTACAGCTGTAACCACACCTATTCCAGGTGCATTTCTGACATGCTTTTGTACCTGTTTTGCACATTTGCTCAATTATCCCATTGCTACATTTAATTTACTTGAGAAATTGCTTGAGAAATTTCTGCCAGGACTGGGACTTGAACCCACGTCCTGATGTCAGTCCGTTACACCTATACGTGACTGGCCCCCGCGTGACAGGCGGGGATACTCACCACTATACTAACGAGGACACGTCACGGTAGTTTTTCTAATGACAATTTCTTTTTCTTTTCTTTTTTGCCATGCATGCTTCATCTATGCTTTTGGAACACAAAAACTTCACGGGAAAAGGTTGCAAAAACTCACTCAGATTGCATGGACAAAACCATCGTATGCTTTTAAAGCTCTGTTGTCAGGCAGTTCAAAATCTTCACTAGATAAAGAATACCACTATGCCTTAGCAACAATCCCAAGGAAATCCACAACAGACAAGAACCCATGAAACCCACACCATGAAGAAATGGCACAATGAAAATAGGAACCTAACAACTCAGAACATGCAAATGACTGAACAAGACTTCCCAATACTTTACACCCGTTTCAAGCTTATGTAACTCACAAGGCAATGCTTTCTTGGAAAAGCCAAGAAATGGCTTGAGTACAGCTCAAGTATGCAACTGTATGTGTCACACTTTACAATAAACTGCAATTCTGCCAGGCAGTGACATTGCTTTCTCCTTCCATAGGCATCTGAATGTACTTCATTTTGGTAGAGAGCATTGTTCATTGAACGCTTTTAGCAACAAACCTGAATATACTTTCAACTTAAAAGTCCAAAACCCTTATGTGCCACAGACACAATTTTAACATTGCACTCTTCTGTTGAAATGTGGGCCTGGAATGAAACATATGAGCTTGTTCTGGTTCTCCTGCAGATTTGGTCACAGTAGGACCATGCTAAACATGGTTTGTTCTTCAGTCTATAATCCTACAGTGTGTTTTATTGTATTCTTTGCTGACAAAAATGCAATGGTTACAAGTGAAATAATGTTATGTTCTCCAGCAATAGAAGAAAGTACCGGTAAGATAAAATTGCTCAAGTTCTAAATACCCTAAGCGAGAAACAGAAACCGTTGTCAATATCCCAAAAAGCAGTGTCAAGCAATTACGTTGCCACATAAAATGAGTCCATAGTTGAGTGAGTGTTCAAATTTAGTTCCTACTATCCAGGGCTAAAATTTGATTGCATGTATGTTATGGTTTTGATACTGAAAATGTAGTTCCTCGGAAATGTAGTCTTTAGTTAAAACTTGCACCAGAAGGACAGGCGTTGTCAGCCTATAATGATACCTGCCGTACCCATTCATGAACAGAGATGATAGACAATAAAATCAAGTGAAGGCAAAGCATTGCCATCAAACAAGAAAAGATGGGCAATAAAATTGGCTTTTCTCTCTCCCTTGTGATTGCAGTGGCATAGCTTGGTACATGAGTGGATCCATGTTAAAGTCTACTGTATTGGCAATGTGAATGAACCCTCGTAATATACAAAAGGTTGTTTGATTTCAGTTTCACTGTGCTTTTCTGAATCGTTTCCAGTACTAATGAAGGCAAGCAGATATTCTAGAGATTTGACTAATGCACAGTCACGTGTGTGCATACCATTGCAAACAGGTGCATTGGTGGTTCAGTGGTAGAATTCTCGTTTGCCATGCGGGTGACCCGGGTTCGATTCCCGGCCAATGCATTGGAGTATATAATCTGTGGTTGCATGGCTCTTGTGGAATCAACGTGCGTGGCAAGCATGTGTCGGCACATTTACTCGGATAAAATACGAGAGTTTTTTCCCCGTGATCTTTTATGAAGCCGGATAGAAACCATGAAGGCTTGAGTTGATTAAGAGCATGGCCATTAAAAGCATGCTTTTAATGCTCCCCGTCGGGGAATCGAACCCCGGTCTCCCGCGTGACAGGCGGGGATACTCACCACTATACTAACGAGGACACGTCACGGTAGTTTTTCTAATGACAATTTCTTTTTTTTTTCTTTTTTGCCATGCATGCTTCATCTATGCTTTTGGAACACAAAAACTTCACGGGAAAAGGTTGCAAAAACTCACTCAGATTGCATGGACAAAACCATCGTATGCTTTTAAAGCTCTGTTGTCAGGCAGTTCAAAATCTTCACTAGATAAAGAATACCACTATGCCTTAGCAACAATCCCAAGGAAATCCACAACAGACAAGAACCCATGAAACCCACACCATGAAGAAATGGCACAATGAAAATAGGAACCTAACAACTCAGAACATGCAAATGACTGAACAAGACTTCCCAATACTTTACACCCGTTTCAAGCTTATGTAACTCACAAGGCAATGCTTTCTTGGAAAAGCCAAGAAATGGCTTGAGTACAGCTCAAGTATGCAACTGTATGTGTCACACTTTACAATAAACTGCAATTCTGCCAGGCAGTGACATTGCTTTCTCCTTCCATAGGCATCTGAATGTACTTCATTTTGGTAGAGAGCATTGTTCATTGAACGCTTTTAGCAACAAACCTGAATATACTTTCAACTTAAAAGTCCAAAACCCTTATGTGCCACAGACACAATTTTAACATTGCACTCTTCTGTTGAAATGTGGGCCTGGAATGAAACATATGAGCTTGTTCTGGTTCTCCTGCAGATTTGGTCACAGTAGGACCATGCTAAACATGGTTTGTTCTTCAGTCTATAATCCTACAGTGTGTTTTATTGTATTCTTTGCTGACAAAAATGCAATGGTTACAAGTGAAATAATGTTATGTTCTCCAGCAATAGAAGAAAGTACCGGTAAGATAAAATTGCTCAAGTTCTAAATACCCTAAGCGAGAAACAGAAACCGTTGTCAATATCCCAAAAAGCAGTGTCAAGCAATTACGTTGCCACATAAAATGAGTCCATAGTTGAGTGAGTGTTCAAATTTAGTTCCTACTATCCAGGGCTAAAATTTGATTGCATGTATGTTATGGTTTTGATACTGAAAATGTAGTTCCTCGGAAATGTAGTCTTTAGTTAAAACTTGCACCAGAAGGACAGGCGTTGTCAGCCTATAATGATACCTGCCGTACCCATTCATGAACAGAGATGATAGACAATAAAATCAAGTGAAGGCAAAGCATTGCCATCAAACAAGAAAAGATGGGCAATAAAATTGGCTTTTCTCTCTCCCTTGTGATTGCAGTGGCATAGCTTGGTACATGAGTGGATCCATGTTAAAGTCTACTGTATTGGCAATGTGAATGAACCCTCGTAATATACAAAAGGTTGTTTGATTTCAGTTTCACTGTGCTTTTCTGAATCGTTTCCAGTACTAATGAAGGCAAGCAGATATTCTAGAGATTTGACTAATGCACAGTCACGTGTGTGCATACCATTGCAAACAGGTGCATTGGTGGTTCAGTGGTAGAATTCTCGTTTGCCATGCGGGTGACCCGGGTTCGATTCCCGGCCAATGCATTGGAGTATATAATCTGTGGTTGCATGGCTCTTGTGGAATCAACGTGCGTGGCAAGCATGTGTCGGCACATTTACTCGGATAAAATACGAGAGTTTTTTCCCCGTGATCTTTTATGAAGCCGGATAGAAACCATGAAGGCTTGAGTTGATTAAGAGCATGGCCATTAAAAGCATGCTTTTAATGCTCCCCGTCGGGGAATCGAACCCCGGTCTCCCGCGTGACAGGCGGGGATACTCACCACTATACTAACGAGGACACGTCACGGTAGTTTTTCTAATGACAATTTCTTTTTTTTTTCTTTTTTGCCATGCATGCTTCATCTATGCTTTTGGAACACAAAAACTTCACGGGAAAAGGTTGCAAAAACTCACTCAGATTGCATGGACAAAACCATCGTATGCTTTTAAAGCTCTGTTGTCAGGCAGTTCAAAATCTTCACTAGATAAAGAATACCACTATGCCTTAGCAACAATCCCAAGGAAATCCACAACAGACAAGAACCCATGAAACCCACACCATGAAGAAATGGCACAATGAAAATAGGAACCTAACAACTCAGAACATGCAAATGACTGAACAAGACTTCCCAATACTTTACACCCGTTTCAAGCTTATGTAACTCACAAGGCAATGCTTTCTTGGAAAAGCCAAGAAATGGCTTGAGTACAGCTCAAGTATGCAACTGTATGTGTCACACTTTACAATAAACTGCAATTCTGCCAGGCAGTGGCATTGCTTTCTCCTTCCATAGGCATCTGAATGTACTTCATTTTGGTAGAGAGCATTGTTCATTGAACGCTTTTAGCAACAAACCTGAATATACTTTCAACTTAAAAGTCCAAAACCCTTATGTGCCACAGACACAATTTTAACATTGCACTCTTCTGTTGAAATGTGGGCCTGGAATGAAACATATGAGCTTGTTCTGGTTCTCCTGCAGATTTGGTCACAGTAGGACCATGCTAAACATGGTTTGTTCTTCAGTCTATAATCCTACAGTGTGTTTTATTGTATTCTTTGCTGACAAAAATGCAATGGTTACAAGTGAAATAATGTTATGTTCTCCAGCAATAGAAGAAAGTACCGGTAAGATAAAATTGCTCAAGTTCTAAATACCCTAAGCGAGAAACAGAAACCGTTGTCAATATCCCAAAAAGCAGTGTCAAGCAATTACGTTGCCACATAAAATGAGTCCATAGTTGAGTGAGTGTTCAAATTTAGTTCCTACTATCCAGGGCTAAAATTTGATTGCATGTATGTTATGGTTTTGATACTGAAAATGTAGTTCCTCGGAAATGTAGTCTTTAGTTAAAACTTGCACCAGAAGGACAGGCGTTGTCAGCCTATAATGATACCTGCCGTACCCATTCATGAACAGAGATGATAGACAATAAAATCAAGTGAAGGCAAAGCATTGCCATCAAACAAGAAAAGATGGGCAATAAAATTGGCTTTTCTCTCTCCCTTGTGATTGCAGTGGCATAGCTTGGTACATGAGTGGATCCATGTTAAAGTCTACTGTATTGGCAATGTGAATGAACCCTCGTAATATACAAAAGGTTGTTTGATTTCAGTTTCACTGTGCTTTTCTGAATCGTTTCCAGTACTAATGAAGGCAAGCAGATATTCTAGAGATTTGACTAATGCACAGTCACGTGTGTGCATACCATTGCAAACAGGTGCATTGGTGGTTCAGTGGTAGAATTCTCGTTTGCCATGCGGGTGACCCGGGTTCGATTCCCGGCCAATGCATTGGAGTATATAATCTGTGGTTGCATGGCTCTTGTGGAATCAACGTGCGTGGCAAGCATGTGTCGGCACATTTACTCGGATAAAATACGAGAGTTTTTTCCCCGTGATCTTTTATGAAGCCGGATAGAAACCATGAAGGCTTGAGTTGATTAAGAGCATGGCCATTAAAAGCATGCTTTTAATGCTCCCCGTCGGGGAATCGAACCCCGGTCTCCCGCGTGACAGGCGGGGATACTCACCACTATACTAACGAGGACACGTCACGGTAGTTTTTCTAATGACAATTTCTTTTTTTTTTCTTTTTTGCCATGCATGCTTCATCTATGCTTTTGGAACACAAAAACTTCACGGGAAAAGGTTGCAAAAACTCACTCAGATTGCATGGACAAAACCATCGTATGCTTTTAAAGCTCTGTTGTCAGGCAGTTCAAAATATTCACTAGATAAAGAATACCACTATGCCTTAGCAACAATCCCAAGGAAATCCACAACAGACAAGAACCCATGAAACCCACACCATGAAGAAATGGCACAATGAAAATAGGAACCTAACAACTCAGAACATGCAAATGACTGAACAAGACTTCCCAATACTTTACACCCGTTTCAAGCTTATGTAACTCACAAGGCAATGCTTTCTTGGAAAAGCCAAGAAATGGCTTGAGTACAGCTCAAGTATGCAACTGTATGTGTCACACTTTACAATAAACTGCAATTCTGCCAGGCAGTGACATTGCTTTCTCCTTCCATAGGCATCTGAATGTACTTCATTTTGGTAGAGAGCATTGTTCATTGAACGCTTTTAGCAACAAACCTGAATATACTTTCAACTTAAAAGTCCAAAACCCTTATGTGCCACAGACACAATTTTAACATTGCACTCTTCTGTTGAAATGTGGGCCTGGAATGAAACATATGAGCTTGTTCTGGTTCTCCTGCAGATTTGGTCACAGTAGGACCATGCTAAACATGGTTTGTTCTTCAGTCTATAATCCTACAGTGTGTTTTATTGTATTCTTTGCTGACAAAAATGCAATGGTTACAAGTGAAATAATGTTATGTTCTCCAGCAATAGAAGAAAGTACCGGTAAGATAAAATTGCTCAAGTTCTAAATACCCTAAGCGAGAAACAGAAACCGTTGTCAATATCCCAAAAAGCAGTGTCAAGCAATTACGTTGCCACATAAAATGAGTCCATAGTTGAGTGAGTGTTCAAATTTAGTTCCTACTATCCAGGGCTAAAATTTGATTGCATGTATGTTATGGTTTTGATACTGAAAATGTAGTTCCTCGGAAATGTAGTCTTTAGTTAAAACTTGCACCAGAAGGACAGGCGTTGTCAGCCTATAATGATACCTGCCGTACCCATTCATGAACAGAGATGATAGACAATAAAATCAAGTGAAGGCAAAGCATTGCCATCAAACAAGAAAAGATGGGCAATAAAATTGGCTTTTCTCTCTCCCTTGTGATTGCAGTGGCATAGCTTGGTACATGAGTGGATCCATGTTAAAGTCTACTGTATTGGCAATGTGAATGAACCCTCGTAATATACAAAAGGTTGTTTGATTTCAGTTTCACTGTGCTTTTCTGAATCGTTTCCAGTACTAATGAAGGCAAGCAGATATTCTAGAGATTTGACTAATGCACAGTCACGTGTGTGCATACCATTGCAAACAGGTGCATTGGTGGTTCAGTGGTAGAATTCTTGTTTGCCATGCGGGTGACCCGGGTTCGATTCCCGGCCAATGCATTGGAGTATATAATCTGTAGTTGCATGGCTCTTGTGGAATCAACGTGCGTGGCAAGCATGTGTCGGCACATTTACTCGGATAAAATACGAGAGTTTTTTCCCCGTGATCTTTTATGAAGCCGGATAGAAACCATGAAGGCTTGAGTTGATTAAGAGCATGGCCATTAAAAGCATGCTTTTAATGCTCCCCGTCGGGGAATCGAACCCCGGTCTCCCGCGTGACAGGCGGGGATACTCACCACTATACTAACGAGGACACGTCACGGTAGTTTTTCTAATGACAATTTCTTTTTTTTTTCTTTTTTGCCATGCATGCTTCATCTATGCTTTTGGAACACAAAAACTTCACGGGAAAAGGTTGCAAAAACTCACTCAGATTGCATGGACAAAACCATCGTATGCTTTTAAAGCTCTGTTGTCAGGCAGTTCAAAATATTCACTAGATAAAGAATACCACTATGCCTTAGCAACAATCCCAAGGAAATCCACAACAGACAAGAACCCATGAAACCCACACCATGAAGAAATGG
>JBBPBX010087206.1:0-10317 GCA_038048925.1 Garcialebias charrua
GGAACCACAAGTAAACCTACAGTCTGACAGTGAAGTGCTCTGTTAGGAAAATATGGAACCATAAGTTATCAAATATAAGATGGAGCTAGGTTTTTGAGAGCTTTGTATGTTAGAAGTAAGATTTTGAATTATATTATGAATTTGACAGAGAGCCAATGGAGAGAAGCTAAAACTGGAGAGATATGATCTCTCCTATCAACTCAAACTCTGGCAGCAGCATTTTGGACCGACTGAATACTTTTTAAAGAAGTATTTGAAGACCCAATCCATCTTTGGATGGATTATTTGTTGAAACATTTCATCCTTTATCCAAAATACTTCGTCAGTCTCTACAGTGTTTCATGTAGGTTATTATTCATGAATTATGTTGATTTATTTTACCCTAATATTACAATTCAGTTTATATTGTTTATTTAATTCAATACAACATTAACATACTTTATAGGCTCCCCCCATCCTCTGCAGGACCTTGGACATCCTGCAGCGTGCTGTTCAGGGAGTCTGCTGAGGTTGTAGCACACCTCATGCTTGTTGTGTCCTGCTCTGGAGAATTTTATTGCTGCTGGTTCCCAGCTGCATCATCTTCTTGTTTCCGAAAGAAGATGAATAATCTTGTAATTATGAGAAGCTGAGTTTACCACTTTCAACTTTGAGTCATGTTGATGTAACTGTTTAAAAATGTGGCAACTTCATAAAATATGTTCAGGTTGCAATGTGCAACAAAGCCTGTGTTAGTGGTGGGTTAATGTTAAAATGCATAACATTCAGACTCATTATTTTATTGTGGATTAAATAAAGAGAATGCTCCACTCAGTTACTGTATTTTAACATTTACCAGGATGTTTAATTCTTCAAAGAGTAAATAAATAAATAAATAAATAAATCAGATTGCAACAAGTTTTTCCCAGCTCATTTTGCATTTCAAGTCTTAATGGCAACCTATCCATCCATCATAATAATAATACTGTAATAATAATAATAATGTCACATTTTTGTCATCTGTGTATGTTTCCATACAAGACGAAATTTGACTCTGCATTTAACCCAATCACCACCAGGTGGGGCAATGGGCAGCTATAGAAAGCGCGCCGGGGAGCAATTGGGATGAGATGTGCTGCTCAAACACACCACAAGTTATGCTGTGACTGGGGTTCGAACCTGGGTCCTTCGGGTCCCCAAGTCGGTTCCCCTGCCACTACACCATCTTGGCCCCTCATCATCATGCTAGCTATAGCAGAACCAGGAACAGGACAAGCAGCCATCTGCTTTGATGGGCTGGGTTTGGTAGGAACAGATACACAATGGCAGGTCAAGAATCACTTAAGATAAAAAT
This sequence comes from Garcialebias charrua, assembly GCA_038048925.1. Classification (NCBI taxonomy): domain Eukaryota; kingdom Metazoa; phylum Chordata; class Actinopteri; order Cyprinodontiformes; family Rivulidae; genus Garcialebias; species Garcialebias charrua. The sequence continues at coordinate 1,334 of JBBPBX010087206.1, forward strand.
AGTATCAAATGAAAACGATTTAATTTTAACAATTTGTTTAAGGAAATGAGGTCAATTTGTCATCTAGTAGTCTAAGCTTAAGGCAGCATAACAAGTCAACCCTAACTATAGGATTTATCAAAAAGCAAAGTCTTAAGCCCAATCTTCAAACTGGACAATGTGTCAGCCTCATGGACAGAAACTGGAAGTTGGTTCCACAAGAGAGGAGCCTGATAACTGAAAGATCTTCTTTCTCATACTTATTTTGGAAACACTAGGAACCACAAGTAAACCTGCAGTCTGAGAGCAAAGTGCTCTGTTAGGAAAATATGGAACAATAAGATCTGTAATATAAGATGGAGCTAGGTTGTTGAGAGCTTTGTAGGTCAGAAGTAGGATTTTGAATTCTGTTCTGGATTTGACAGGGAGCCACTGGAGAGAAGCTAAAACTGGAGAGATTTGATCTCTCCTACTAACTCCAGTTGACTCTGGCAGCAGCATTTTGGATCAAAGATGTTTTAAAGAAGTATTTGGACACCCAGATATCAAACCTTTGCAATAGTCCAGTCTAGATGTGACAAATGCATGAACATGTTTTTCTGCATCATTTTTAGATGTTTCTAATTTTAGTGATATCACGCAGGTGGAAGAAGGTGGTTCTAGTCATGTTTTTAATGTGGGGCGTTAAAAGACATGTCCTGATCAAAAATAACACCACGGTTCTTAACATTAGAGCTGGAGATCAGATTAATGCCATTCAAGGAGGGTGAAAGACTGAAAAATTAATTCCGAAGATGCTCAGGTCCAAAAACTAAAACCTCAGTCTTGTCTGTGTTCAAAAGATGAAAATTAAGGGTCATCCAGATTCTTATGTTTTTAAGACATGCTCGTAGTCTAAGTAACTGATTGGTTTCATTGGGTTTGATGGACAAATATAATTGTGTATCATCAGCATAACAATTAAAATTTATCCCATGCTGTTTAATAGCATTACCTAATATTAACATAAGGTAAAGAGTATAGGTCCAAGCACTGAACGTTGAGGAACTCCATGACTAACTTTAGTGTACGAAGAAGATTTATTATTTGCATTTACAAATAGGAATCTATCAGATATATATGATTTAAACCCTTTTGGAGCTGTTCCTGTAATCTCAATATCATATTCAAGTCTTTGTAGTAAAATATTGTGATCAACTGTATCAAATGCAGCACTGAGGTCTAACAGGACCAGTATAGACACAAGTCCATTGTCAGAGGCCATGAGAATATCATTAGAAACTTTCATCAGTGCATATTCAGTGCTGTGGTGAGCTCTAAACCCTGACTGAAACTCTTCAAACAGATCAAAAAAGGCGTTCAATACAGAACAACTGGACTTTATTTGTAGCAACGCCCAGTTGTTCTGTATTGAACGCCTTTTTTGATTTTATCATGTCCTGGACGACTGAGAATCTTCACCAGCATCTTCAAACAGATCATTTCTTCGCAGATGTTCACACAACTGACCAGCAGCTACTTTCTCTAGAATTTTTTTTTTTATATGAAAGTTAAATAAGATATAATTGGCTAGGATTCCTGAGTCAAGTTTATGTTTCTTAAGTTAAGGTTTGATTACAGCAATCTTAAAATCCTGAGCTATGTAACCATTCATTAGAGACAAATTAACCACAGAAACAGCTGATAAAAAGTATTGCAACCTTATTTAGGTGTTGATTATCACAGTTCATTCTTGTAGGTCTCAGACTTAAGATGACATACATCTGACTTTAAATAATGCTTCTGTTAAAGTCAAGTTTTTAAAATATTTTCCATGAGGTTCTGATGCTCGGTCAGTGAATCACCTCAGAGACAACAAACTGAACTTAACAGCTTGTTCAGCTGAAGGTTTTCAGTCACGAAAGATTTCTTTGAGCCCGATTAAATCACCATGGCAATAGAGCTGAACTCATTTTCAGCTTAAACTGTTGGTAAGACGCTCCATCTGTTCACTGATTCTTTTCATAATGAGATCTTAATTATTGAATTCTGACTTAAACCGCATTTAAATATCATTATAGTTCTACCAGCCGTGTAAGATTTTAACTCTAATAACAGATTGTCAAATAAAACACAACTTACCGTACTTTTCGGCATATAAGACGCCTTTTTTTACTCATTTGAATGTCCTGCGGCTTATACGCCGAAGCGTCTTATTTATGGATTGTTTTCCCATATTTTCAGACCCATTTTTGGCTCTGATGTCGCTGTTTTTAATTTTGGCCAAAAAATGGTGCAGTACCACTTTTGTCCGCTAGGGGGACACTTCCAGAGAGTCCACCGACCGTTTCTAGCTCATGTGTCCGAAAAAAGCCTCCTCTGGTCGGACTGACTCTGTCGCTGCCTGCCTCCTGCTCTGGATGTAGCTACCATTAGCTGTGCTGTTATCCGTATTTTTTTAGCAAGATAACTCATAAACCACACCGCAGATTTTCTTGAAACTTACAGAGCGTAATTATTTGGTGGTCATTTACAACTGATTAGCTTTATGAGATGTTTGAGATAAAAAAAACAATATTTTATTAGCGTTAGCTCCCGTTAACAGATACTGTACCTATTATTTAGATATATAGCTCATAAACCACTCTGCAGATATTTTTTCTGCTTACAGAGTGTAATTATATGGGGTTTAATGCACAAGCTGTTGCCCTGTATAAGACATTTGAGATCAAATTTGATTTTTTATTCGTGTTTTTAGGGACGGAATCGTCTCGTTAGCTTCTGTTTTATTTCCGTTTATATTGTTATAAATAGTCATAAACCACTCAACGGATATTTTTTAGGCTTACAGAGTGAACGGAACCCTTGTGCTATAATGTCAGCTAAGAAATATATTTTTCTCAGCAAAGAAATAATTGTTTTTACCGTGTTATCTTGTAAAGTCCTTCCGTGCTGGCTCGCTTCTGTGGCAGCCATTTTCAGCAGGGCAAATGAGGCGCTGACGCGTCGCGTAGCGGTGACGCATAATAGATGCATCTTATAGGGCGAAGCGGCGTATTTATGGATTTTTTTCAAATTATTCTTAATAATTGGACAAAGCGGCTTATACACAGAAGCGTCTTTTCCACCAAAAAGTACGGTAAATTTCCACCATCATCCTAATAGTCAGTCAGTGCTCCACATTTACATGATCAAATGTTGCTGTTTTAATTTTCAAATTAAACCAGAAGACAAATTATGTTTTGACATGTATAATTTATTTATAATTTAATTTAAAAAAATATTCTGGAATGTCTGGTGGTCACAGAGTTACAAGGGAAGGTATCAAGAAGGAGCATCAATTGATCTCTTCGTTTCGTGACCCCCAAACTGTAATGCCTGGTACCCACTGCCCCGATTTCGGGCGGCTGAAGCGGCCGGTTTACATTCAAAGTCTATGAGGAGACGCGTTGAGTCACGGCGACCAGGGAAGCGGCGCAATTCGAGTGATCAAAGCGGCGCGGCGGCAGCCCAAGTTCCCTTCGCGGGCACGCGCGCGTCCAAATCAACCTAGCCGTCGAGCCGCCGACGTCCCAAATGTTGATCTCTGGCGGCTCGACGCATCCGGCAAACAGTCGGGAGAGCCTCTGCTATCTGATTACACAACCACAACGGGACTTTTTAAACTTACCGGATCGACCCTCCATGAACTGGAACCAAACTCCGGTAATAAACGTGGCATTTTTACAGTTGCTGCTGACAGGCTGCTGTACTCTCCAGTGTAGATCACCCCAAACATAAAAAAAAACGTTTTATCTCATCAAAGACCGTCGGAGGTGCAGTTAACACAACAACTGAACCCGGAAAACAAGCTAGAGACCCCTCCCTCTGCTACCCCCTAGTGTACGTCATCAGACGGTCTTCAGTGGCCAGTGGGACCGTGACCAGCGGCCAAAAGGGGGCGGCAGGCGCGTTTCGAGTTGTGCAGTGGGTACCCAGTGGCGGATCTACCATTCAGGCGAAGGAGGCCGTGGCCTGGGGCCGCCAATCAGCAGGGGCCGCCAATGAGCAGGGGCCGCCAATAAGCAGGGACCCCAGCCATCACCTACATCCCTAACATTGCTCCTGCTTGTTAATGTACGTTTAACATAAAAATAATTATAGTTACGATGAAAACTATCTTTAAAAACGCAACAGAAAAAACGGTTGAGTTCTGTTCCCCCCTACTAAAATGGACTATTCCGTCATGCGTCATGACGTCACCCACTAATCCAGGAAGTGCTGTATGCTCGCTGCTGTTTTGTGTGAGAAGGAAGCGGGAGACAGGAGACAGAAAGCGGAGCTGAAAAACGTAAAAAGCGTCAAAAAACAATAACGTATGTTTCTTCACTACCGAAAGTGACAACCTTTTTAATGGGTCGAATTCTAAAACTTCATCAACTGTTAATGACGGTCACGAGCGGCAGCGGCCCATTTAAAAGTGTGGCGGAACCGCCGCCGGACATCAGGATCCAGGAGGAAGTGGCGCCGAGGCAGTGACTCAAGAAGATGAAGATAAAGACGAGGATTCAGCAAGATGAGGTACGAGTTTTAGAAATTATTTTGTAGGTTGGGTAAAAGAAATCCTAACAGTAATCAGCTGAGACAACCACTATTTTCACGTTTTCTTTCTGTATCAAAATATTAAAAGATATTCGACCTAAATCTTCTGACTTAAATAGGAGAGAGGGGATTATATATTTTACCTACTTTAGCTCTCTGCCCTGCTTGCTTAGTATACAGTATTATTAAATTATTCGGACTTTACATTGAATAGAATAGATCTAAAATATTCCACAGTTATCTATAAAAAAAAATTCTCAACCATTTTACAAAATATTTGACTGTTAAAACTTCATCAGACTATCATTGTTTTGTTATTTGGTCCATAGTCCCTCCATTAAATACATTATAAAGCACAACTTATAGCTTTCAGAGTAATGCAAAAATGTGTTTTTTAATAATGACAGGTTTGCTTTGGACAGAAATGCCACTGTAAGTTTAAAACAACAGAATCAAAAGGCTAGGATTGCTAAATTAAAATGTTATCTAAAATATAAAAATTGATATGAATGAAAAGTGACATTCCCTGATGCATGCTCAATAATCCAGGTGGGAAAATCTGTGACATTATTTGAGTCATTTAGTTTACAGTACGTCTTACAGTCTGTGTAAGTTTTAAGGTTTAAAAAGAAGTCAAAACTTTCAGTCTTAATTATGGAAACTTGGATAAATGAGAGCCTTCACATGTGTTAAATGTAATAATGTCTTATTTTTTCTTTTATTTCCTCCAACACTAACATGTTTGTTGTTTTTTTCAGATGCAGTCTTTAAACATGCATCATTAAAGACCAGAAACAAGACAGAAGACAACTTTCATAGAAGTCCAGCTGAATAATCAAGGTAATTCATGATCACTTAATGCTGTAAAAAGTGTCTCATGCCTGGACATCTTGCTGTTCATATCGAGCCAGTGTGTGAATTCATCTCAAAGTACCACATCTCAACTACACACACTCACTTTTTCACATTGATCTAACAACTGTTCCCTGTTACAGAATATGTAATATAACGTTAAAAGAATTAAAGTTGTGAAAATCTTATAATTTAGGAAAATATATTTCTACTGTATTGCTCACATCTACCCTCTCTATTTGTTTGTGTTTATTTAGTGTTGTTGAATTTTGGTGTAAGACTTGATTTAGAGCCTTTTATTGCAATAATAAAACATCCATCCATCCATCTTCTTCCGCTTATCCGGGGTCGGGTCGCGGGGGTAGCAGCCTAAGTAGGGAGGCCCAGACTTCCCTCTCCCCAGCCACTTGGAGCAGCTCCTCTGGGGGAATCCCAAGGCGTTCCCAGGCCAGCCGAGAAACATAGTCCCTCCAGCGTGTCCTGGGTCTTCCTCTGGGTCTCCTCCCGGTGGGACATGCCCGGAACACCTCACCAGGGAGGCGTCCAGGAGGCATCCTAACCAGATGCCCGAGCCACCTCAACTGGCTCCTCTCGATGTGGAGAAGCAGCGGCTCTACTCCGAGTCCCTCCCGGATGACTGAGCTTCTCACCCTATCTCTAAGGGAGAGTCCAGCCACCCTGCGGAAAAACTCATTTCAGCCGCTTGTATCCGAGATCTCGTTCTTTCGGTCACAACCCAAAGCTCATGACCATAGATGAGGGTGGGAACGTAGATCTATCGGTAAATTGAGAGCTTTGCCTTTTGACTCAGCTCCCTCTTCACCACGACAGACCGGTACAGGGCCCCTTTACAAAGGTTTGCCTGGGGCCCCAAAATGTCTAAGTCCGCCACTGCGGGTACCAGGCATGAGAGTGTCTCCAAAATATCCAGGACCAACCTTAAACGATCTCTGTCCAGAAGAGCACGAAAAATCTGCAGCTCGCAGATCTCTAGTTGAGGACCGAAGCTTGAAATGAGGTGAAACCACTCATAGAAAATATCCTGATGCATGCTCAATAATCCAGGTAGAAAAATCTAAAAAGTTAATTCTGGTCCTCTGGACATTCAAAAAACAAAACAAAGCAAAATAAACAAACAAACAAACAAAAAATTGTAGAAATGTTCCGTCTTTCCTCCAAAAACTTATTCAGTCTGAGGTGCTGTATTCAGCTCAGTCTTATAAATAGCACCTTCTCATAGCCAAAAGGATGGCCCAGAACAGAGGATCATCATCATCAGGTCAGGACTCTGTGGTCTACACTCATCTCCAGGCCAGCGGTCACTCTTTCAGGGATGAAGATGTTCACATCCTTGATAGAGAGGAACGATGGTTTGAGAGAGGAGTAAAGGAGGCCATCTTTGTGAAAACAAACCATCCATCATTAAACAGAGGTGGAGGACTCCGGGTTCAACTGTCCCCCTCCTACAATGCTGTTATTGCTAGTATCACTCAGCCCTCTGTGAATAGCAAACAACCATCAGGGTGCTAACGATCCATCGTTAGGCTGATGGTCCTCCTTGATCATGTGAGCAGCTGGTTTCAGCTGTCAGCAGCAAACTGGTTGATCCACTGTGAGAGGGTGCTATTTATAAGACTGAGCTGAATACAGCATCTCAGACTGAGGAAGTTTTTCGGACAAAAGACGAAACGTTTCTACAAATTTTGTTTGTTTGTTTGTTTGTTTTGTTTTGTTTTTGGAATGTCCAGAGGACCAGAATTAACTTTTTTACACTTGTAGAAAAATAGAGCGAGTTGGCTGCTTTTTAGAGCTGTGATGTTCGCAAACAATCCTGATTGTTTGAATGACTACAACAAACCATAAGAATGAAGTTGCAGTCAGAAAAGAGCCGTCACTAGTTCTATCTGTTCCCTTTTTGTAATTTATTCTTGCAGTTGGTCGAGCTGCTGCTGCCTCTCAGCAAGAAGGTCGCTGGTTATACGCCCTGCCGAGGTCCTTTCTGGGTGGAGTTTGCATATTCTCTCTGTGCATGAGTGGGTTTTCTCCGAGTACTCCGGTTTCCTCCCACAGACCAAAAACATGCATGTTAAGCTGATTGGTAACTCAAAAATTGTCCCTGGGTGTGAGTGAGAGAGTGAATAATTGTTTGTCTTGTCTGTATGTGTCCTTATGATGGACTGGAGACCTGTCCAAATGTCCCTGTGATGGACTGGAGACCTGTCCAAATGTCCCTATGATGGACTGGAGACCTGTCCAAATGTCTCTGTGATGGACTGGAGACCTGTCCAGGGTGTCCCCCACTTCTCGCACAAGTACTGCTGGATATGGGCACCAGTGACCCCTGTGACACGAAATGGAAGACGTGGGTAAAAGATAATGGATGGATGTTACCAGCATCTTACACAAATATCACTAAAAATGAAATGTATTTATAAAGTAATTTAATATTTCTATCATTATTGTGTGTTTTTCTGTCTTCTTCCTCATCAGAATCAAAATCCACCTGGACCACTGGTCCTCTGTTTCCCCAGCCAGCTGAGGTAGATGGCTTCTAATCCTGAGCCTGCTTCTTGTAGGAATTTATTTCTTTTTTAAAAGTGAGTCTTTCCTTTCTACTGTCGCCTCTGCTTGCTCAAGATGGGATATTCAAAGCAGTCTGCTGCTTTCATAAATATTTTTTTTTCTATTAACTGGCATTTTAGCTTTGTTCCATATCCTGAGACGTTTGTTGTGAATTGATGCTGCATTAATAAACTGACTGAACTGAATTAATTTAGAAATGTGTTTGTTAGATGCTTCTATGGATGTATTTGTGGGTACCTGTATATCTTTCTTTTTTTTTTAACTGTCTACCTGAAATCTAATAAACCTAGTTATACACATTAAGCTACAGTTCTCTTTTTACATGTGTTATTTAGCAGTAATAATAAGGAAAATGTAAAATAATTAAAATTTGTCCAGGAATGTTCATTTTGTACAGATCTAAATACAGTACGTGCTTTAACAACATTGTTAGACGATCAGATTATCAGTTTTCAGGGGTTTAGTAATGAGAATGATGTCAGAATGAACAAATGCAAGAGGATGAAGGGTAAGAAATTACATCAGATCAATAGTACAGATCCCTACAGTTGAAATTAGATTGCCCCATCCACCTCCACCACCACCTCCATCACCCCTTTAAAGACTGACAACCGAAATAACTGTCCTAATAACAGGAGAGCAAATTAATAAACCATACCCTAAATGATTACCTCCATCATTAATCCATTCTACGGCTATTTAAAGCTGCTCACATTAACCATTTTGACAAGAGGTTTCATGTGTTAATGGCCGGATTGAACACAATGAGTGCAGAAGGTACATTAGAGGAACAAATGATTTGATTAATTCCATTCACAGGAATGAAAACAAATTACACAGGCAGCACAATGCTGTTCACCTGAAGAAATAAAAGGAAACGCGAGCGAGAGCTCAGCCGAGAAATGAAACGTTTGTACTCGTGTAATTCCCTTGCAGCAGATTTGAGATGAAACTTGGCCTCTAATTAGCTGTACTTGGACTAGATTGCATTGAATCCACTGATTCATTTG